>PQWD01004093.1:0-220849 GCA_019425675.1 Leucinodes orbonalis
GATGACTGGGTCATGAAATCGTAAGAACTATTTCATATTATTACAAATCTGTGTTAAATATAACGATGTGCTTACTCTCAGCTCGAAACTCATGTTTTATGAATTTTATTAGTCTTCAAAGATTGGTGTGCAGTCCATTTTAAAGTACATTAATTGTCAAAATTTGTTAACAAAAGGATAACACATACAATTTAAAGCAACTTTTGCTATGAAACCGTTTTAGTAAACGCAACATTTAATATAGTTGTAGTACAAAATTCACAGACTGCGTACTAATTACTGATGCGTGACGTCATAAATAGGTAGCCATTTGTATGAAGCGTTTTTGGAAAGTCCATTAATGTGTTTTTAGAATTGGAAAATCTCTGTGAGTTTTAATGTTAACGAGTAATTTTTACCAATGTTTTCATTATTATGCGGTCCATCGATATAATAACAGAAAAAAAATGTCATCATCCCTATTGACTGAATTGTTTCTGAATCCTATCCAATTTTGACCATAAGACGTCCTTAAAAGTGTACAAAATTAATAGTATTAACATACTAGTACTACTATGTACTTTGACATGTAGCGAGCGATGCGAGTTACCTCCCGATCGTGAGGGCTGAGGTTCAGTCCCGAACGTACAATGTGTTTTCGAATTTTCGAAAATATATGTACGTTATTCGACGCTCTTACGGTGAAGGAAAACATCGTGAGGAAACCTGCATGCACGCCTGCGAAGAGATTCGAAGGTTGTGTGAAGTCGGCCAATCCTCACTGGGTCCGCGTGGACGACTAAGGCCTAATCACCCTATACGGGTAGGCTCGTGCACTCGGTGGGGACGTTTAATGAGCTGATGATGATGATGATGACGCGATGGGCAGAATTTTGCCGCGCACTTTTTAAGTCAGATTGTGCGTCTAGTATTTATATTCTCAACAGGGATAAGGATGTGAAGGGAGGTTGTCTTCACACACTACAGTTTCTTTCCTTAATATATATAGTTTGGCAACAAGCAGGCGCCTGGACAGTGGACGGCGGGAGCGTGATGGTGACCGTGGGGTGTTGTCCTTGTCTCACACACGCGATACTGCTCACAACAACACTGTCACTACTGTCCAGGGAAACCTTCATTTCGTGAGTACAATAACACTTACACATTCACATTTACACACATCTACTTGCACGTTGTCCATTTGTTCCCTAATAATGTTATTTTTGGAAATCGTTTGATGTTCCTTACAGGACAGGCTTAGCCTAGTGGGGGGACCATGGTAAACCTTTATTAATTTAAAAATAATAATATTTATCTAATGAATAATTATTGAAAGAAAGAAAGAAATCTTTATTCAAATAAATCTTTTACAGATACTTTTGTATCGTCAATTGTTATTATTATTATATTTTTGTGACTCTACCACCGGTTCGGAATATGTAGGATCTTCGAGAAGAGCCGGCAAGAAACTCGAGTTACTCTTTTAAACTTTCTATATCAGTGGTTTCAGAGTTTTGTCATTTACCTACACATAACTTCAGAATACTGCTCACAACCAACACTGTCCACCCACTGTCCGGAAACCCTACATTTTGTGAGTAGCACACCACAGTTACATTAAAAGCGAGGAGCGGGATATCTGGCGCAAAATGTGGGAGACCTATGTACAGCAGTGGACTGCAATAGGTTGGATACCAACAGCGGCGTGCACTCCATGTATGAAAATAAGCAGTGTACCGTGAACGTCCTGACAACCCCGGAAAATCACCAACATATTGAATGATTTCCACACATTCGGCTATTTACCTCTACAGATTTGAAACCATAGGCGATCTGCTGTCAACAACACTCATTTTTTTTAAAAATTTATTAGGACAACCAACAAGATAAACACTGGTACAAGCAACAATAAATTAGAGACAAACTTAAACTTAAGTGTCACCTTACTTATAGGTTGCCACGGCATGCAATGTGGACTGTAGTATTAAAATTAAACAATTTTAAAAATGTATAAATTTAAAAAAATTGAGGTACAATTTGTAAATTTAGCAAATCAATCAAATACACTGAATATATTAATGTATCAAGTTCAGGGCGTCAAGCACTGCAGTCAAAAGACTGCAATACTTGACGCCTGAATTTTTGAGGCTTATATGAAAATATGTCGATGTCACATTCTTTACTGAGCTTATTGTATTTACGCTGTGGCCTATGCATGGTGGGCGTGATGACTTACATTGGTCCTACTACCCTTTACAAAGAAAGGCACGTACCTTCCACCTCGCGCTAATCTATACGGTACATTAAACTGTATAGATCGTAAAAGAGAGGAACAGTCTGTAGTGCCGTTAATTATTTTGTATAGAAACATTAAATCTAACAGGAGCCTACGATCCTTTTAACTATGAAGTCTGAAATAAGTCAGCCTTTCCCTATAAGAGGGCAGTTCTTTCGCCTTATGAGTCTGATATGAGAGATGCCACAAGAATCGCTTCTGGACACGCTCTATACGTTTAATGTGAACGTCGTAGTGGGGGGACCAGACCAATTTAATCAATTTGCCAAAAATATAAATTATTTATTGTTTATGCGATTAGTGTCACTCACTTTGCATACCCTACTCATAATCTGTGTGCACGCCACTAAATACCACTTTCGAGTATGATCTCGTGGGATAAGTATACATTTTGTATTATAATTTGTCCTGTACACTTCACTACATGTATAAAAGTAGCTTTTTCTGTTCCTATATCGCTTTGTATGTTTAAATCTTCAATCATAGATTGGGATGCGGTTTTTTAATCGATAGAGTGATTGAAGAGGAAGGTTTATATGTATAACGTCCATTAAATGGTGGAGAAATACTATTATTTTTGAGGTTCCCCAATGTGATGTCGTATTTATGATGTAATGTTATGTTAGGGTTTAGGGTTTTGAAAAACAAGAATTATTGAATTTAGAAAGGTAGTCTAGCTTGGATTTTGGAGTGAGACTGCGGAATGAATGTATGTACGGACTTCAGCGAGAAATGATGATACAGCAAAGTAGGTCATGAGTGGGTGCATATTCTATCTATAACAGTAAACTGAATAAACGTCATAACTTAATTACATTTTTTCAGTGCATTTAGTATCAGCATTGCATACGTGCGAAGCCGGGGTGGGACGCTATTTTTAACATAATAAACGTTTCGCTTTGATTTGTTTACTAATTAACAGATATGTTCGCTGCCCCTGGGCGGAGTGCGGTCGACGGGGGCGGGGTCTCCGCCCAAGAAACACAAGTACGGGCCCGGCTCCAGCTCGGTATGTACACACTATAATTTATTTATTTTTCGATGTGAGAAAAATATTTAGGTATCTAAAATGTTGGGTGTTTCCCTACGCGATGAGATCCGGAACACGGATATCCGTAGCCATAGTACATAGGCACATAGTACGTAGAACCGATGGCCGATTGGCCGACCCCAACCAGATGGATGAACGATCTGGTTAAGGTGGCGGGTAGCAGATGTCAACTGCCAGGGTATACGTGGGAATCAGTAGAAAGAAAGAAAGAAAATATTTATTAACCACATACATAATAAGATACAAAAGTGCAAACAGAAAAGATACAAATGATTGTACACAGAATTAAAACATGTAATATTATGGTGGTGGTGGTTAATAGGACCCAGCCTCAGCGTGTGCTACAGCGAGCTACAACACCGCTACAGTGTTGATGTTCTGGTGGGGCTTGATATATATATATATATGTTGATTACATTAGTGGTCATCGTTCAGTAGTGGACAGAAAGAAAGAAATTTATTGTACACGAAATCAAGGTCACAAAAACCAGAGCTCAGTGTTTACAATGTATGTAGTTCCTGGTTGTTTGTACGTTGTACACTGTGATGATGATGCTAGGGTTCCGGTGTCGGCGTGGCGTCGTGGGCGTGTGTGTCGTGGCTGGGCGGCGTGGTGGCGGTGGTGGACGCGTCGGCCCAGCTACACGTCTACCGCCTGCCGCTGTGGCCGGATAATGGTAAGTCGCTTCAACATTGTGTACATTTCATATACCATTTACCATCGTGTTTCGACCTCTCATTTCAACACCCTGAGAAGAAAACCTTCTAAAAGTCTTCATTCAGTTTGTCTTTATAGAACACTTATGAATGTCAAATGAAGCTACCACTGGTTCGGACGGTAGTTAACTACTGAGAACAATCCAGTAAGAGACTAAGAAGTAACTCTTTTTATAAAAAATGTGTTTTGCTCATAATAATATCATTTGTTATATAATTTTATTTACTTTTAAGACTATAATGATGATGAATGATTGTTTGCAGCGAGTTCAGTGGCGCAGACGACACACGCGTGCACGTTTCTAGAATACTCCATGCTGACCGGAATAGACTGTTTGGATGTACTATTGAACTTGAAGACTAATTTGGTGGAGCCCGTGTACGAAAGGTGACACGCTGAACATATGATGTTGTTAAATTACACACATCATATATATTTTATCACAAGTATTTAATTTTAAACCACTAAAAACCTTAAAAATTAAATATTATAACTAAAATAAAAAAAATATATAATAACTAAATAAAATAATTAAAAGAACCCCCCTTCGGTAAAGTTCCGAAGACACTGGCAGCGTTACCCCTTTGAATCGCTAAACTAATTCTTTGACCAAGGTAGCTGCCAGATCTTCGGTCTCCAGTAATGTCGACTAATCGTTTGGAAGTTTCTTTAAAAAGCCTAATAGCGCTAGGGCCCCACGGACCAAGGGTCTCGACACCGAATGGGACAAAGTCATATTCAGAGCCTAGACCCCTGTATTTGCACGTTTTGGCTTTTTCAGCCGCTTCACACGCCGCACCAGCTCTGTTGTTGGTTCCATGTAGATATATTACATATAAATATAGATACATATATATTTTTATATGTATATATATTCGTATTGTATTGTATTGTAGTATGTTAAATATTTGATTGTATTGTGTATATATATTGGTATTTACGTATATAATATATTCATATATATTAGTATATTTATTTATATGTGTGTACATGGACTTATATGTATATATATATCTTAATCTCATGTGTTAGTATTAGTGTATATTGTGCACGGTTGCTTTCGTCTTCCGCTCTAATTGGCTAACATTTTAGTTTTCTTTTATATTATTTGGTCTGCTGGAAGAAATCTCTTTGTAGAGATAAGCCTACCTGTACTTATTGTTCCTTTTTGTTACTTTTAAGTTGTCAACCTTTGTACGAAATAAATAAATAAAAATGATAATAATAAATATCCGCTGACATTCACACAGCGCCATCTAGCCCCAAGTTAAGCGTGAAGCCTGTATTATGGGTACTAAACAACGGATAAACATACTTATATATAACGGCGGGTCATCAGAAGAAGCATTGACGAAACCCGATTGCTCGTCCATTGCAAAGAGTTTCTTCGAAATAATAAGGCAGGCGTGTAACCAATGTGGATTTATTCCGTTTTATAACAAACCACGTGGAATCCTCCAGATGAGCGTGATGTCTTCGGATGTCTTTACTACTCGGCGGCCGGAAACAGAATGCCTCTCAAAATGGCCGCCGTCCGATCCGGCCAGCGACAATCCAGTGCTGCCATTTTAATAAAATTAAAAATATCCATCATCACGCTCGTATTTACAATCGAGTCGAAAAATATAATAAAGAAACAATATCGAACTGCTTGACATTTATGTTTAAAAAACAACGGTATTTGTAAACATAATGTGGATGTTCTCCGACATATATATTATTTTAAATACATACGTTTATATATAGAACACCAGACCATTACAAACAGACATTTCATGCACACAAATGTTTGTACTGCCGGGATGAACCCGGAACCCTTGGTGTTGCAGCCGACGTCTCAACCGTAACACCAAATGGGTCGTCAAATATGTTTAGTATTTAGGGCTTGATGACGTGTCTGCTAGCGCGTTCGTTTGACGATCGCACAAGATAAACCCTTTAGAACTTTCAGGTTGCTAACGGATATATCCAACAAAAACGATTGATTTTTTTAAATAAAAAGGTTGAATGTGATAATTGTGTCCAGGTTGACGGAAACGTTCCAGCGTCAGCCGCCCTCCTTCCAGCAGTACTACTATCACACTTGGTTCAAACTCCGGATGGCCCTGTGCAGGTAAACCGTACTAATTTTATGTACCAGACAATAATTGGGAGTGTTCCAAAGAATTGTTCGATCTTATACCTGCTGCTGCGTTCCATCATCGGACTACCCGTCATACGTTGAAATTTCATCCTCATCTTGATGGTTGGCGTTCCACAACCGTTCGATTTATGGCAACTTTCTTCCGCGCACACTGCTTTTATGGAACGACTCCCAGCAGCGGTATTCCCTGGAAAATATGACATTGGAACCTTCAAGAAAAGAGCGTATTCCTTCCTAAAAGGCAAGCAACGCACCGGTGACACTTCTGGTGTCTCCGGTATTCGTGGGTGGAGATGATCACTTTCCATCATATGACTCTCTAGCTCGTTTGCGGCCTATAACATAAAAAAAAACTCAACAATAACTTTAGTAATAAGATCACCCACGAGATGGGCAGATGACCTGTGGAGAGTCGCGCGTGGTCGTTGGATGCAAATAGCCTCCGACAGGGGGAGGTGGAGATTTTCGAGGGAGGCCTTTGTTCAGCAGTCGTCTCTATCACAAAGTGATGTCTTTTTTAATCAGAAGCTAGCAATGCTTATTTTATTCAGTATTTTTAATGATAAAAGTGTCTTTTTTTAGATGTACAAGGTTCGAAAGCCAAAGTACGAGATTTTTTGCTTATGTACGAAGAATTTCGTTTGGGAGTTGGCAACCCTGACTGTTTATTGAGCATTGGCGGTCAAATAATAATGAAATGACATGGGTGGGTGGAGCGTCGGTGGCTCAATGGTGAGGACTGTCGCCGTCCTACCGGGAGGGCTGAGGTTCAAATCCCGACACGTACCAATGTGTTTTCGAATTTTCTAAATATATATACATTATCCGACGCTCTTACGGTGAAGGAAAACATCGTGAGGAAACCTTCATACACGCCTGCGAAGAGATTCGAAGGTTGTGTGTGAAGTCGTTCGCACCGCACTGGGCCCGCGTGGACGACTAAGGCCTAATCACCGTATACGGGTAGGCTCGTGCCCCTCGGTGGGGACGTTTAATGAGCTGATGATGATGATGATGATGACGTGTGCAGGAGTGCGCATTCCCTGGCGTCGTCGGCGTCATGGCTGACGTCGGTGTCGGCGGCGCTCGGCGCGTTCGCGGCCGCCTCCGCCTCCCTCAGGACCGACGAGCTGCTGCCGTTGCTCGATGACCATCATCACGACCACGATAAGGTAATGTATATAGGAAAAAATATATAGTGGAGTGGCTTAAATCGCAATCGTGTCATAATATTGAGCTATTACTAAGCAGAGCATAAAGTAAGGTACCTAATACTGGCATACGTTCTCCGACACGTCCGATAAACTATGTTAAGGAAGAGCAGTATTCCCTAGTACAGGCTAACATAGCTTAAAGAGAATTCTGACCATTAGTTCAAGATGTTCATGTGTTATTGCAAATAAAACCTATTTTATTTTTATTTTTAATATAATTACAGCTGTTTTGTCGGGAACATAATGGAGTTCAAAATTAAACTTTCAATTTTGGATAAAACTTCTAATGATTTAAAACTTTCACAAGTAAAGCCTGGTTCTGCCTCTATATTTTTGTACCAGCTCGACAATGTAGCTGGGTGAGGTAGTGCAGTGTCAAAAGTGTTCCGTACATAGTTATAAGCACTGGGCGAATAAAAGTGTAATTGAAGTGCAAATGACCTCAGTTCTGGAGAATATGATTTTTAAAACTAAGCCTTTTCCTTTTTAAAAAACCGTGTGAAAAATTCCCTGTTATTCACTGGAATACTTGATAAAATGATAATTTTAATAAATATTCATAAAAAAGTACAGAGCTCAATTAATAGTGACAATTTTTGTAGAAGAGAGATATTAAAATATGAAGGTAACTCGAAAATTATTTTCCGTATTGCCTACGCGTCACCAAACGCAACACTTTTAGTTGTGTGATTGCGCTTAATATTGTATTGTAATTCGGCGTGAGCAACAGCCTTATGAACGTAGAGTCGCGCGTGGTCGTTGGATGCAAATAGCTTCCGACAGGGGGAGGTGGAGATTTTCGAGGGAGGCCTTTGTTCAGCAGTCGTCTCTATCACAAAGTGATGTCTTTTTTAATCAGAAGCTAGCAATGCTTATTTTATTCAGTATTTTTAATGATAAAAGTGTTTTTTTTTAGATGTACAAGGTTCGAAAGTCAAAGTACGAGATTTTTTGCTTATGTACGAGGAATTTCGTTTGGGAGTTGGCAACCCTGACTGTTTATTGAGCATTGGCGGTCAAATAATAATGAAATGATGTGGGTGGGTGGAGCGTCGGTGGCTCAATGGTGTGGACTGTCGCCTTCCTACCAGGAGGGCTGAGGTTTAAACCCCGCCACGTGCCAATGTGTTTTCGAATTTTCGAAATTATATGTACGTTACCCGACGCTCTTACGGTGAAGGAAAACATCGTGTGGAAACCTTCATGCACGCCTGCGAAGAGATTCGTAGGTTGTGTGTGAAGTCGTCAACCCGCACTGCGCCCGCGTGGACGACTAAGGCCTGTACACCTTCGTACGGGCAGGCTCGTGCCCCTCGGTGAGGATGATTAAAGAGCTGATGTTGATGATATCTAGGTGGCCACACTTGACGACTTCCATGGGGAGTGATTTTTAACACCATAGATAATCAATAAACTAGCTAGATGCACGATCACGAAGAAATATCAATCAAAAAATGTCCGAGCCGCTCGACACATACGTTGACTTATTGTTATATGTATCACATAAAATAATTCGTTGAAATTTTGACCTTAACGCGTCAATTGAAAAGGTACAAAATTAAAAGCACAACTGCTTTACACTACTTCTTTATTTATTTATTCAATATGTACATACACTTTCATTACAGAACTTAGGCAATGAAAGAAAGTAAGAAGAAAATATTTATGTAGTGCAATTCAATTATTACATGTTAGTCCTTAAAATAATATTTAAAAAATAATAATAAGAGCGTCGGTGGCTCAGTGGTGTGGACTGTCGCCTTCCTACCAAAGGGCTGAGGTTCAAATCCCGACACGTACTAATGTATTTTTGAATTTTCGAAAACATATGTACGTTATCCGACGCTCTTACGTTATCCGAGGAAAACATCGTGAGGAAACCTTCATGCACGCCTGCGAAGAGATTCGAAGGTTGTGTGTGAAGTCGTCCAATCCGCACTGGGCCTACGTGGACGACTAAGGCCTGCACACCCTATACGGGTAGGCTCGTGGCCCTCGGTGGAGACGTTTAATGAGCTGATGATGATGAATAATAATGACAATAATTCAATTCTAATTTAAGTTTATTGTTTATTTATGATGTATTTACAAAAAAGTATATTAGTATGATTATCCGTTGTTTAGTACCCATATTACAGGCTAGATGCTTAGTTTGGGGTTCAATGGCGCTGTGTGAATTTCAATTTATTTTTATTTATATCATCATCAACAGTATATATGTTTTAGTGTCTGAACACATAGTACAAGCTATTAAATTTGGACTAGATGAGGTTCCTGTTTTCGCCTACGCAACCCTAAAAACTCCAACGTTTAACAGACGCTAGCAGCGTTGGAGAGTAAGCCGGAGTCGTACGGCGAGGGGTCGGCATTGCTGGCCTTGGCTCGGCCCTACAGCGCGCCAGACTCACTGCGGCCGCCGCACTCGCCTCGCTGGCCCACCATACACAACACCATAGCCAACACCACGGGTAAGCGAGCACTGACAGTGTTGCCACCACAGACATCAGAATATACATTAGACTGGACAAACCGCCAAGTTTATAGGCAGTCCCGGTGTCGCAATTTCTTTTCGGTTCTTACCTGTGAAAAGCTATTATATTTCTTGGAAAATTTACTGATTCATTGCGATGATGGCATGTTACAATTGCACGGATGGCATTTTTAAATAAAACGAAAATTTCTTCTAATATTCGTGCGTCTTGACTCGTCTCACAGAGCGTAAACTGGCAGCCAGTGTATGCTCGTTGAGCTTACAGTTGTCACACTTTAAACGCGGCTTGCCCCATCTCCTGTATTGGGAAATCTGTGGTTGCCACCTTAGCCCTTTTGTAGCTTTTTTTTTTAGATCTAATACTTTTTAGTATAGGTGAACTCCTTTTTTAACGATTTAGCCCGACAAGAGCAATCTAGCTCTTTTTCACTGTCTTGAAAATATAAAGTTTTCGATATGCTAACAAGTACGTTTTTGCTAATTCATCGGTCATGATGAGCTTTTTTTAGACGAGCTAAATAAAACGGCCTCACGATATGATTATTTCAGCATTTTTAGGACAGAAAGTCTTTTGACGCTCAATCTAGCCCTTTTTGACGTCCCATAAAGCTCTTTTTCTAAAACTCAGGTGGCAACTGTGATTACTGATTCTCAGTCTCAACCGCAACACCAAAGGTGTCGACGACACTTTTGGTGTTGCGGTTGAGACGTCGGCTGCAACACCAAGGGTTCCGGATTCGATCCCGGTAAGTATACTCGAATGAACACAGAATATTTCTGCCAGAAAATTACAATGTAATATTTCTATATTATATGGCTCCTGAAACACGGTTATTTCTACTATCTTGGGAGCCAGGGCTATGTTGAAATGTACTAGATTAAATAAATAAAAATTGTTGAAAGGGATGACAGTATGCCTCCTGTTATAAGCCGCTTGTAATTTAGGTATTTGAACTTAGATAAACAATTAACTAACAATATGTCCAATCACGAAGAAATATCAACCATCCAATTCTGCCCAATTGGCGCGATGGGCAGACTTTTGCTGCAGACACTTAAAGTCGCAGCAAAAGTTATGTAGTTAGTTTAGTATTTATCTAAGTATGGACCTTTTGAACGCCACGCTATAAACGCATCGCCGTGCCCTAGACGCCACAGCACAAAATAAATAAAAATACTTGCAAAAAATACAGTTACCATTAATATTTATAAAAAAATCAAAATTCTTTATTCAAATTAGGCTTACAAAAACTTTACACTTATGAACGTCAAAAAATATACAAAAATATAATAAAAAACAATTAAAAATACTAAACTAAAAATATGAATTTTTGAAGTGCAGAAAGCCTGTTGGAAAGAAGCACCCAAGAAAATCAACAGTGTTGCCTTTGTTAAAAACATTACTTATTAACAATATATCATAAACACTGAAATAGCTGAGCAGTTTAAGACCACGGATTTTTATCACATAAATATTTGTCAATAGTGTAGTACCCTTTTTTAGAAAGGTGGTTTTTTATTCTAGCTTTAAACATGTGTAAAGGTAACTCGACAATATTCTGCGGTACCTTATTGAAAAATTTTATACATCTTCCTATAAAAAAATAGTTTTTCTACACGTTTATTTCATAATTTAAAAGCCCATTTAAGTTATACATGACAAACGCAAGCGCTTGTCATGTATAGACGACGTAAACGGTCAAAAGGTTAAAAAGAAAAGAATTATAAATTTTAGTAACAGACAAGACGTCCATAGTGCGTTTCATCGAATAGTACCTGTGTCGTTATGTTAACTCAATTTAAGTAAAAATCAACGTTGGGTTCCTTTCTAGAATACGGGCCTAAATCTCTATGCAAGTCATTGTTAGTGTCTGACATTTGATTGGCAGGTACGAAGTGTGGGCGGACCCGACAGCGGTGTCGGTCCTCCGGAGGCTGGTGGTGCTGGCCCGCGCGGGGGGGCGAGGGGGGGAGGCGCTGTCGCGGGCCTTGGCCAGACTGGCGGCGTTGGGGCCCAAGCATGATATGCAAGGTGAGTATTTATTTAATAGGACAATATAAACACTGGTATGGGACGATTCAAGAAAGATACATAAATATCCACTGATAATCTAGCTCCAAACTAAGCATTTAGCCTGTAATATGGGTACTAAACAAAAGATAAACGTACTTATATACATTTATTTTTTTAAATACATTCATATTACACAAAGAAGATACCCAGACCAATAAATAAATACCCACTGACGATCACACAGCGCCATCTAGGCCCATGTTAAGCGTGAAATACAAACAGACATGTTCATGCAGACCAGTATTCGTACTGCTCGGGGATCGATGCCGGGAACCCTGATGTAGTAGTCGACGCCTCAACCATTACACCAGATGGATCGACATAATAGTATGTATTTACAAAACAAAATATATATAAGTATGGTTATCAGTTGTTTAGTAATCTACATTGTCATTAGATATAAGTTTTTACTGAAATAAATTATTATTATAGTAACCTTACTATCATCAATAGAACAAATGGAACGTACAGTGAGTTTTTAGTGGATATTTATTTTATTATTATTTATTTGTTTTTCAGCGTAAATTCAGATTTACGATGCGCCTCATTTCTTGGGTACTAGTATAAACGAGTATGAGCAATGCGTCCTACCCGTGCTAACTTAATGGACACTGACTGCGGGATTGGTTCACAAGTTCAAAGTCACTCAACGCGCAATGGAGCGAGCTATGCTCGGGGTCTCTCTTAGGGATAACATCAGAAATAATTTAATTCGTAAGAGAACTAAAGTGACCGACATAGCCCGCCGGATCAGCAAGTTGAAGTGGCAGTGGGCTGGTCACGTATGTGGCAGAACCTCGGTCCGTTGGAGCAGACGATTGCTGAAGGGGAGACCGGGGCTCGGCAAGCGGAGCGGGGGATCGGGGGACCGACCACTTGCGGCCGGTCGCTGGTGAAGGCTGGATGAGGAAAATGGAGGACCAGGATATCTGGCGCAAAATGGGGGAGACCTATGTCCAGCAGTGGATTGCGATAGGTTGAAGAGAGAAAACCTCCTAAATGTAACAAATATTTATCTGAAAACCGCATCGAAATTGTTTCAGCCGAACGTGAGATAATCGCGGACAAACATACATACATACTAACAGGTCGAACTGAAAACCTCCTTTTTTGAAGTCTGTTAGTGAGAACTTTCTTCTTTGAAGTCAATCCCAGAATAAATATTTCTTTCTTTCTTCAAAAAACTGGAAGAACTACTTTTATCAAAAACATACTATAGTATAGAAGAATACTTCAATGATAAATATTAGAAATTAATTATATAATTTATAATAATAATAAAACACAAATACATAATATCACATGTACGGGGTAATGTTTAGTAGTCCACAAAACGCCGTACAGGATGACAGTAGAAGTAGTATAAGTAGTTGTGTGAATCCGTTGAAGTGAAAGATTATAAAAGTTAGACGTAATATATTGATATTGAAATTGAAATTGAAAAATGCTTTATTCAAATAAATCTTTACAGATACTTTTGAATCGTCAAAACAGTATATAATTTTTTTTATTAAATCTAATGACTCTACCACCGGTTCGGAATGCTGCCATCCAACGAGAAGATCCCGGCAAGAAACTCGTGGGTTACTCTTTTCAATACTTGGTTTTACAGAGTTTGGTCAAATAACAAATTTATACAATTCAATTATATGCGTCTGCTCCTGGAACACAATGCAGGCAGACTAACACCACAAAATGTTGTCTGCTAAATATTCATCTACTGTGTAATATCCTTTTTTCAACAAGGTAGTTTTAATTAAAGCTTTAAACTTATGCAAGGGCAAATCAACAATATTTTGTGGCACTTTATTAAAATACTTTATACAATTTCCGATATAAGTTAATGTACAAGTCAATTAGATGGCAAATGTTTCCTTTGGTAGTGGGTGATAGCACAGTTGTTAACGGAATGATTGTGAAAGTAATCTTAAGAATAAGGTAAACATGAATAAGGTTACATGCGCGCGCCCAAATGTAGGTTGCAGCGTCAGTTAAAATGTATGTACGATGGCTTGTCCGTACATCACAATACAATTAAATAAATCAACAAGTGCAAAATACATATTATTATCAAAACAAAATTATTTTTTTCAAAATCTACTTACAGAGGTATAGAATAAAGATGTAAATAATTCCAAAATCATCATCATCATCATCAGCTCATTAAGCGTCCCCACCGAGGGGCACGAGCCTACCCGTATAGGGTGATTAGGCCTTAGTCGTCCACGCGGGCCCAGTGCGGATTGGACGACTTCACACACCACCTTCGAATCTCTTCGCAGGCGTACATGAAGGTTTCCTCACGATGTTTTCCTTCACCGTAAGAGCGTCGGATAACGTACATATATTTTCGAAAATTCGAAAACACATTGGTACGTGTCGGGATTTGAACCTCAGCCCTCCCGGTAGGAAGGCGACAGTCTGCACCACTGAGCCACCGACGCTCCGAATTCCAAAATAGTAAAATTAAAATATTTATGTTTACTTTTTTTTAATGATTTTAAAATTAGGTTATTATGATTTTTTTAATTAAGTGAAAATAATACAGATAATATTGAATAAAATATCATTTACTAATTTTATAGAAAGAATATTTATTATAAAAATATTTTATTGAAGCATTGAAGTCTCCCTTTCTGTGTGATTGTGGTGTGCCCGCCAGGGTCCATATTGATATTAATGTTTGTTATAATTATACCAACCTATAAAAAAATAGAAAATCAATAAAGAATTGAATTGGGTATTCGACACCACTAATCGTTTCGTCGTCGACATTTCCATATATTTTGTATGCGATTAGTGATATGTGGCGTCATTGCTCACTATCATCAATTGACCTAGTATTTATAGGTTTCAGCGTATTTAAAAATACAATATTGCAAATAAACAAACGTGATCAATGAAACGACATAAAAGGTGCACTTTCATATAAATGAGGTGTGGTATTTGATTGCGGATGGCGGAAAATACCGAATTAAATTGAGCGTGTGGTTCCCGCAGAGGAGCTGTCCGCGGGGCGGGCGGCGGGCCGGCCGGCGCGTGTGGGACTGTCCCCCGCGCGCCGCCGTCTCCGCGCCACACGGCGCCGCCACGCCACATCACGTCAGTTTACTACTACATTTACACTTACAAATTATTCATAAACATGACTAATACAGGGTTCATCATCATCAGCACATTAAACGTCCCCACCGAGGGGCACGAGCCTATCCGTATACGGTGTTTAGGCCTTAGTCGTCCACGCGGGCCTAGTGCGGGTTGGACGACTTCACGCACAACCTTTGAATCTCTTCGCAAGCGTGCGCAGGTTTCCTCACGATGTCTTCACCATAAAGTGGCGGATAAAATTCGAAAAGCCCAATGGCGAATTTGCGTACCAATGTACGTGGCGGGATTTGTACCTGCACCCTCCAGATCGGAATCCAACAGTCCACACCAATGAGCCAAATATTCAATATTTATTCGTAGTATGAATGCTATTGTTTCTTTTTACCCTGTAAAAAGTATATTTAATTGCTACTCTGTGTTACGCTATAGCGGTAATACTCTTATTAATGCATGTTGTGATGCATGCGCTCACCGAAAAATTAATTTTCTTGAAATTTAAAAATAATTTATAATTTTCAAAAACGATAATTTTAAAATCCCGCCAACTATTTGTCATTTTTATGACATTCGTAGTGATGTAACTTTATCGATTATGCTATTACGATTGAGAATTGCAATGCAATTGAATGACCAATTTCAACATGTCCCTAAGTTCACTTGGGGATTTTATGCACTAGGAACACTTTTATAATGACAATAGTCATGCACTAAGGGACTTTTTGATAATTAGTGTTTTTTTTTAACTAGAATGTCCACTTGACAATGGGAGAATCGAAAAAACATTTAGGTTCTACTTACAAATGCTTCGTCAAAATCAACACCTCTGTTTGCTAGTGTACGAAAACCCTAAATAGACCTAGGGATGACTCGAATTTGACCATTCAATTTTATTTGGCAGATAGATAACATTCATTGACATTTATTATTTATTTAATCATCATCATCAGCTCATTAAGCGTCCCACCGAGGGGCACGAGTCTACCCGTATGGGGTGTATAGGCCTTAGTCCTCCACACGTGCCCAGTGCGGATTGGGCGACTTCACGCACAACCTTTGAATCTCCTCACAGGTGGGCGCAGGTTTTCCTCACGATGTTTTCCTTTACCGTTAGTGCGTCGGATAACGTACATATAATTTCGATAATTCGAAATCACATTGGTATATGGCGAGTTTTGAACCTGCGCCCTCCCGGTCAGAAGGCAACAGTCCACACCATTGAGCCACCGACGCTTTTTTAATATTATGTTTTATTAGTATCATAATAAAAATATTAAGGAACTCCTATAGCATTTCATTATTTACTGTCTGACTGACACGTATCGGACTAAGGCAGAGGTTTACTCAGTGATGTGTTAATAAGCGTGTTGTTGTTTATTTTGTCTAATAGTACGCATTATCGCGAAGTAATTCTATGATATATATATATATGCAATATCTTTAAAGGGCTTTAAATTTCATAAAATATTCTCTACGCATTTTCTACGGTTTCACTTACCATCAGGTGATCACTTACCATCTATATGCTCGTTAGCTTCTTGTTTCATAATTAATAAAACAGTTATACCTACCAATCCGCACTGGGCTCACTACGCCGTGTACGGACAGACATATGCCCTGTAGTAGGACGTAATACGGTGATGATTATAGCGTTGGATATATTTCTTACAAATGTATTTAATGGTTTTTTTTGTTTTATCATAAGCTTGACTACGGCATAGAGCCGGAAGCGTTGCGGTACGCGCCCGAGCCAACGTTCTCGTATTGGGACGCCACGCCCGCGCCCGCGATGGATTCTATTCGGTAAGTTGACTAAATATGAATGTCTCGATTGGGATCTTCCAGTAGTTCACTTCATAGAAAGGATATAAAGTACTCAAACACATTTTTATGAACCCTTGGGATTTAAGAGCTTCTTTTAAATTTTATAGTTTTCTGTGATGTCTTTTTTGTTTGGATATTGTCCGTAATTATTGTTTTGGCCTACGTATTAGACATGTGGTGCGCCATAACTTAAAATATCTTTGTTCAAATATATTTTTACAGAAGCTTTTGAATCGTCAATTAATAATATTGATGTTTATGTATTTTAATGACTACCAACGGTTCGGAAATAAATAGGATCTTCGAGAACAGCTTAGCTAATATTCGTTTATATTAGCTAAGCTAATATAAAGTTTTATAGCTTAATTAATATTCGTTTATTATGTAGTGACCTTTCATCGTGAGGATTTTCAACCACGAATATCGAACCAACAGCTAGTTTTATCTGCCCTGTTAGCTTAACAAGAAGCAGTACCGACTGCAATTGTACGGTTGAGTAGTGTTGTAACCTCCTCTAGTGAACAGAATACAGTAAAATTTTCCTTATAAAAAGGGATCAATGCTAGAATGCCAAAATGACTAAAATTTCGGTAATGTTTAAGCTAAACATGAAAACATGAATAAGGTTAAAAATGTTGAATCCAACTTTATCCGCAACATTAGGAGACGGAATGAATTTCGATT
This sequence comes from Leucinodes orbonalis, assembly GCA_019425675.1. Classification (NCBI taxonomy): domain Eukaryota; kingdom Metazoa; phylum Arthropoda; class Insecta; order Lepidoptera; family Crambidae; genus Leucinodes; species Leucinodes orbonalis. The sequence continues at coordinate 17,580 of PQWD01004093.1, forward strand.
TTTTTTTTCTGCTATAAAACATTAAATAGGGATAGGGTCATGGATAAGGTTGGAATCAACAGGCCAAAACACTGTAGCGCTTTTTTCCAAGTATCAGAATTCATCTTTGTGCTTTACTTTGGTATTTTAATTTTTATTATTGTCTTTTTTGTGTTCTTTTTGACGTTCATTAATGCTTTTTGTTAGCCTAATCGAGTAAATGGATTTTGACTTTGATCCAATGCAAATAATATGGCATGGCTCACAAATACATGTTTCATCATCATCAGCTCATTAAACGTCCCCACCGAGGGGCACGAGCCTACCCGTATAGGGTGACTAGGCCTAAGTCGTCCACATGGGCCCAGTGCGGGTTGGGCGACATGTTTATATACCTTTAATCGAAACTGGTGGTGATAGGTACATGTACCTGGGCGGTGGCGGCGTGGGCGGCGTGGGCGGCGGGGGCGCGGGGTGGGTGCGCGCGTGCGGGCGGTGCGGGGCGCGCGCGCTGCCGCCCGCCCGCGCGCCGCGACACCTGCGCCCGCACGACGCGCGCTACGCGCCCGCATGCAGGTATGGGACACCGGACCACTGGCGCTCGTAGCACTGCTGCTACTCGTAGCAGGCCAATTAGCACTAGTGAGAGCGCTGGACCTATGCAGCGGATGGACTGGGCTCGTAGCACAACTGAAGGCCGTAGCGCTGGTGTGAGTCCGGACCATTGGCGCTGGTAGAACTGCTACTCGTAGCAGTGGCCACATAGTACTAGTGAGAGTGCTGGATCTATGTAGCGCGTGACTGGACTGGGCTCGTAGTACAGCTGGGGGCCGTCGCGTTGTTATGAATCGTAGCAGTGGGTACGTAGTGCAGAACGCGGTAGTAGCGCTGTAGATATATAGCACGGGGTGGGATCGGCCTCTTAGCACAGCTGGGGGTGGTGTAGCACTGGTGCTTGTCGTAGCAGTGGGTATGTAATGTAGCACGCGATCTTGCGCTGGAGGTGATACTTGGCACTAATGAGGAGGTGGGCCGTAGCACTGGAGTGAGTCGAAGACACTGGAGAGTGTCTTAACAATGGTTAAGAGAAGAAGCACGGGAAAGGTGAAGCATTTAGGAGAGCCGTATCTCTGTGTGAAAGTCATAGTCACTGATGTGAGCCATAGTATCAAAATAGACGTATTAGTAGTAGCACGCGAAAGATGGAGCTCAGAGGGGAACCGTAGCTCTGGTGAGAGCAGAAGGAGAAGAGAGAGCCGTAGAACGGTTAACTCGTAGTACTGGTGATGTCGGTAGCTCTGATTAGAGTAGAATAGTGGGAGATTCGTATCACTGGATATGTTCATGGCACGAGTGGGAGCTTTAGTTGTGGAGAGTGGGCCCTAGTACTAGTGAAAGAGTTATGGCATTAGTGTAGGCTGTAGCACTAAGTTAGCCGCAACACAGGTAGGGGACGCAGCGCGGAAAAGTTATCTGGTGAGTGTAGCGTTTATGTGGGCTTTATTAATGGTACAAGCCGTAATACTTTGTACCGAGTTACAAGGTACTGTTGAAATCCGTTACCGTCCTACATTAAATAAATCTCTTACTACGTTGATTTTGAAAGATAAAGCGGGTTATATACAAAATGGACATTATTTTCCGACATTATCATAAATAAACTTTATTTCATTTTTTTATTACAGATGTGGAGGGAAGTGGACGCTGTTTTCCAACGTACTATAAGTTTAGTAATAAGTTACTCTCAACTAATTTGTAAATAAATCTTTTTCAATTTTATTGATAAGTGTTTAATTAATATTCCCTGGTATATATAGTTACACAGTAAGGTATTAGTTTATTATTTAAGGTTTAAGTTTTAGGTTTGTGTTTTAATCCTCACTTATATAACACCATAATTATTTCAAACACAAGATGTCCTTTACTGAGTATAGCTCTTACCAAAAAACTTCAAACCCACCGGTTGAAAGCTATGTACAAAATAACAATAATGAATACTTACGAAAAGTTACTAAGTTCAATTAAAACAAATAATATTAACATTAACATTCAATGCCGAGCCCAATTTGATTTGAAACTGCGATAACTTTACGAAATAACGTCAGAAAGAAGCGAGATCTAGTGTGATGATTCATTGCATTAAAACGAATTGGCAACTCAAATGGCCTGCTCATATTTGAAGTTTAAAAAAAAACAATTATCACCTTTCAGGCTGAACCCGCCTTTGGGTGGGCAAGATTTGCTTTCAGAAACACAAACTAACGACTATAATTAAGTTTTTACGTGTCCGCTATTTCTTTAGCGTGTTTTCGTAAGCCAAAATAATTGTTATTAAATAAGAGAGCTATGACATATCAGGCCACTACCAATAAAACTATCACATCTTAGCCACAAATATCGCAGAAACTGCACATACACGCTTTACACACGGTACAGTACAAGTAAATTGAACATATTAAAAGATGGATGTCGAAATCTGAAGCTTCATGCCGAAAACGCCAATGGGCGGGCAAGGATACTTAATCGCAATGCCGGGACCGCCGATGGGTGGGCTGCATATTACAGTATGGCGGCATTTGGGTAATGTCGTTATTTTCAAAAAGGCAGTGAATTGATTAACATGAGATGTCCTCAAAACGTTAATCTCTAAACGAGTACACTCCGAATACCTCGCGTGGCCTATCTTTTTGATCTCCTCAATGTTATCCATGCGCACTATTGTAAACTATAGTAAATTTCTATGAGAGTTTGTTGGTTTTGTACCTAAACTTGTCAGACATTTTTAACAAATAGAACTATAGCTAAAACGGTATTTACTTACTACTCTTTGCCTCCTTATGTGTTCCCCGATCACTACAACCTGGCCGTCTTCAAGGCAAAAGTGAATAGGCTGTTTCTAGGCAGGCATGATCCATCCTAGGCCGCATCATCACTTACCATCAGGTAAGAAGGCGGTCAAATGTCTGCCTATAGATGTAAAAAAAAATCACACTATATTTATTAACCAACTAGCTGTGCCCCAGGGGGCATTGTGGGAGAATATCTTATGCCAGGGCATAAGCTATTCTCCCGCAGTAAAACGTAGCGCGAAACTTACGCGTCGTATGTTGCGCGCCTATGCCTATGGTACAACATGATGTAGAAGTTTTTCTAAAATAAAAGTAACCTAAGTTTTTCCTTAGGACATCAGTTATCTGTCAATAAAAATCGAAAGAGATTACCTGGATAATCAAAATATTTAATAAATTGTAGTAAGAAACGGTTATTTCAATATGACGCTCCAATTTTATTCATATGTATCATTGACGTGTAAATCATCGGCGAGTGAAACACAATAACGATCCTCTTGGTGCATTTTAAATTAGCCGAATATTCTGTACCATGTCTGTACTCGAGATCGAATAAAAAAAACTACTTCGTTCGCCTTCACAGTGTAGTGTCGTTGTTGTGGAAATATAAACTAATTTAAACTAATTTGACTCGAGATCGAATAAGAACCATAATTTTTTAGAGATAAATAGTATTTATCCACGCTTCATAAGGGATAAACTATATCTAAAATCTTTTAAATTAATTTTATAGTATTAAAAATAAACAAAATATTCTAAATGAACCACATCAGCACGTTTCATTATTGAAAAGACAATTTTTAATATTGTAGAAGCAACTGCATTAACTCGATTTAACTTGACGTCTCGCTTCAGTCTTGTGTGTACCAATTGATTCGATTCAATTACTATTGTCCCTTCCCTAGTATGATTGCAAGAATCGTTTAGCTTCGTTGTTTCTTCTGCGACTGCGTTGCAATTCCAAAAGCTTTACCTTATTAAAACACGCAACGAGTACCAAAGTGCTAGCTATTTACTATAAAATTAACTTGTAGTTTATTAAATGGCTGACAAAAAAGGTATTTATGCGCTTTTATTATATTATTTTCTTTGTTCTCTCTTGCTAAACGTTTTTGACGTATGTAATGTCAGTACAAGGTTTGGAATATTAACAGAGCATTTAAATATCCAATTTCTTGCGTAAATCAAGCTCTAGTTATGAAATCAGTAAGAAATCGCGCTAAGTTTGGTGTAAAAATCATGTTGAAATGTCCAGACTTCGGTAGATCGATAGCAACAAAATACAAAATGTCCGACCAATTTTTCACTTGGAGTGGGATCTCCTCATTCTATTATTAGGTCCATACAATTTTTGGCTTGTATAGCAAAAACAAACTGAATTATTATATTCTAATCTTTTTAAAATACTTGTAAAATTATAGACAGATTACTTGCAAAATCACTTGGGATATCTATATTGATTCCATTGAACAATAATTTGCAGGTAGACTTTGAAAAACGCAATTGCATAGCCACAGAAGAAAACCCTTGCATGTAAAAGGATCATTGATCCTTGGATTTGCTGAATCTAGGTCAAGTAGCAAGTATGATATGGGTCATCTTCCTTTGAATAATTGATAATCTTGATAGAGATTGTAGTTCTGTGACTGCTATGTTTAATTTATACAGTTCTTTGTATTGAATATATCTCAAATTGTAATTGTAATAGTATTTGATGTTTTAGAGTAAGATATTAAAAATCATTGCAGATTTTACTGTGGTTTAAACATAGGATTAAAAATATAATAAATTCCTATATATTGAATAATGAAAAAAACTATCACACATCACTATATTTTAACCATAAAATAAATAAACCAATAGTTTAATAGATACAATATTATTGATATTGGCAAAAGGACTGCATTGGAAAGACAGTGGTTGGCTTTGCACAATTTAAAATGCATTTTTTCAAAAGGAATTGTAACCTGCTGGATTTTTCTTAGTAGACAATCACATTCTTAACTAGGGGTACATTACAATTTCATATTCATGTTCTTTATTGACCAAAATTAAAATAAATATATTTTAAGTTATAAACAAACTGATGATACTATCCTCAATTAGGTACTAATTATAGGAATCACTTGTCAATGTGATTTGTTTACATATAGATGTAACAAGATTACATATGACTACAGTATGCAAATATAAATTGTTTGTATGTATAGTCAGTGTATGGAATGCTAATTTCATAACTGGATTATCACAAAGCCTTGATGACACTATGCACATCAAAAACCATCCACCCAACTCTCTTCGCTCTTGGTTACAAAGACAAATACTGCAGAGTTCTGATGTTATGTAAACTTTTGCCTCTCAATAAAATAAAATCTACATAAAAATATCCAACACCTTTTTAATCCATAAATATTCTCCCTACAATAGATCCATGAGTTACAAAAAAAAAACTTATGTTTTTTGGTGTTTATAAAAGTTTACATTATATCGCAAAGAGCATATGATTAATGAAATATAATTTTGATCAGCAATCGGAAGTGTATTTCTTAATCGATTTATTGAAGCGGTTAATAAAAATGCCATTTTGGTATGACAAATAATTGAAGATATAAGGATAATGTGGGAGTGCCTTTGAGGCGTGAGGGTTTGTTGTATTGACATGATGATAATGATGGTTCCCAAAACAATTCCCGGTGCCAGCCGCAGCCCTCGACAGGTGCCGCGCGCTCCGGGGTCTCCGCTGGCCGTCTACTAGTCGCTATCATGTAATGACATCATATAGAATTTTTCTTTCTTTTTTTTTCTTTTTGGAAACATAGTTAAAGAGAGACAAATATGATATGTGCGTATCGGCGTGTGGACGAACGTATGTGTTATTGATTCAACTGTAACCCTAAAGGTGGTCTGATTGATATTTTTCTGTTTGAATCTAACATACACGACAAGCATTGACGGCTCAGCTTGGTTTGTCTTTGGAATTGTGCAAACTATCAGATTTATTTAGATAATTAGTTGGAAATATTTTTTTGCAATCATAAAGTCAGATAGATAAAATAATAACTTAATATATATATTTTTTAATTCTCAAGAATATACTGTTCATTTAATTGAGAGAAGTGACAATAATTGTTACTTGAAATTACCAATCTTGTTAAAGAATAACAGTCAGATCACCAGTATATTTTCCATAATACCTGATAAGTCTATGTGTTTTATAATAAAATTTTATATAACTCAAATATTTTATTACTTGTTAATGATAGCTCTTCCAAGAGGACTGTTTTAAGAGGACAAGCTAAATGGTTGGCTGTACAGTAGTTGTTTTTTGCTTGAAGTTTGTATAGTGTACTTTGTATGGAGTCCTTTTGGGGGTTGAGTGAATAAAATAAACATATACACTTATCGGCTATAATTAGCTAACACTTTAATTAAAAAAATAAGTTGGTTAAGGTTTTGAGTGCTGTTTATTGATAGTTTTAATGAAGTAATACTTTTTGTATTAAATGAAATAAACAGAACTCATGTTAAACATTTAAAATTTAATTGTTTTTTTTATGGCTAAAATGTTTATTTATTTTCTGAATTTTTGAGTTCACAGCTTATTTTTTTTAAAGTTTTTTTTCTTTTAACACCTTATTTTTAAGTCAGAATAGCTGTGACCATTACTAAATTCAATTTATTGGGATTTTTAATTCAAAATTAATTATATTCAATGGTCATTGTTATTTGCTAGCAATTTAATGCACCTATTTTTAGATAATGAGGTATCAATTTTAAGTGTTACTATTTAAAATAAATTTAATTATAATACCTCCTTATCTTTCTCCCTAACTGTAAAGGTTATGGAATGTAATGTTTTGTGTTGTTTTGTTTTCCTACCTATAGTATAAGCTAATTAAATATTCTCAAAACTATTGAAATGAAAACATGTACATTATATTTTTGTATAAGAATAGTTTATGAACCAGTTTGCAGTTTTCTAAATTTAATAGAACTACTTTAAATTTCAAAATATTTAAATTAAAAAATATATGTATAGGTTACTTGTTTTCATTCCATCAATCGAAATTTTAAATATATTCTTCAATATTTATTATTTCAACACAAAATTTGTGATTATGTAGCTCCGAATTTTGTGCAAGGTAAGACTTTTGGTTTATTTAATTGTGGAACATAAGTATAAATGGATTTTTTACTTCATCTCCTTTTTCAAATATTCATGTTTCATTAAATAACTCAAAAAAGCGACCGATTAATATAAGATGTGTGTTTTATACTAACATTTCATGAAGACGAAATAATATGTTTTGATTTTTAACAAAAAAAAAACATATTGTTCTGATTTCATTGTCCAATAAAATAGTTTGATTTCAAACTATTTTCATGGACTGTTCGCAAGTAAGGTGATGGTTAAAATTGGCACTATCATAGCTATGATTTAAACTTTTAATGATGTTTAGTGCCGATTTCAAGTTGTATGTCTACTCACAGTGTTATAATGTAAAGATTAATTATGTTTGATATTATTGCATATTGAATAGTATACAAACTAATTAACTACCTTTTTTTCATATTAATAGCTGGAGCTCTTAGAGATAAATAATATTTAAAAAAGGTAGTTAATAAGAACTGTTTAAAAGTTAACAGGAATGTCACAATGTTAGTGCGTGTGTGATTAGAGTAAGGATATGGAAAGAAAATGACTTAATTTCTGATACAAATTTCGTATTTATCATATTTTTTTTATTATAAAGTACCTAAATGTAAGACAAGGTTGACACCCATCTGCAATTCTGTAATCGTCACTTGCTCAGTTAAGCTGTAAAAACCATCAAAGGCCAAAAAAGACAAGAAGGCCCAAAAAAAACTAAAAGCGTTGAGTCATTTTCTTGTCTATGGCAACGATATGATTGTCACAGACAATGCATGCATTCAGCTTTATGAAGGACAGGGAAGTATGCCAGTTGAAAGGTCTGAGCTTTAATCTATGATAACCACAAGATATTTTTACACTTCTCTTTCTAGGTCCACCTATTTTTAACACGTTACAACCTTTTTAACATTTTTTTTATTGTTTTGGTCCAGGTTGTTTTTACAGGGATCCCGATTTTAGGCCATCCAATTGTTGATAATATAACAATTTTCAACATTTTTATCGCGTATTGAGATTTGTTTTTGTATTTCATGGAATATATCAACAAATCCTTGCTAGTTGCGGTTTTACGAATTAAAGTTAAGCTTTGATATTTTGTGTCGGCCATATTGAAAAGAATGCCATTACATTTAAAATCAAAATGGCGTCTTTTTAGTACGGGGATTATTAGTATTTAATGTGTTTTGGAGGAGGTTTCTACCAGGATTTTTGTGTACTAAAACAAGTAGATGTTGCAAGCAGTAAATATATTTTGCTGTTGAAAGCAGCTGATTTTAGCAAGTTTTAAGTTGTTGAGCATGACTTGAAATGGTTTTTAATTGATATAGCCTTGTTTTTTTTTTGTTGAGTTTTGTAGTTTTAAGTAGTAGTTATTTGAAATAAGTATTTAAGGCATGCGTTTTGTTTGATTTTTGATGTTTTTTTTTGTTTGAATTTTGCATGTTTCTATGTCCTTCAACGCACTCATCATAGTTTTTTTTGTTTCGCTTCAATTGCATACGCTTTTAGTTAAACAGCAAATTGATTAAGAAAATAGTATAAAGTATGAATAATGGTTATCGAAAATCTTGGTACAATGCTCAATAGTTAGATATTTAAATAGATTTATATAATGTTTTTTGGACTTTGTTTTCTGTTCAAGGAATGATCACGTGTCCGTTATTTTTTGGACGCCCTAATTGGTGGCTAGACTTTGAAATTTGGACGTGTTTCAAGTAGTATGGTTGTACCAACGTTCCAAAGTTCACAGTCATATACATATATAAATATAATAAATGTCTTTTTTACAAAGGTCCTTCGTGTGATGACTTGTTTTTGTTAATTAAGTTTTTCTCTATTTGGAAAAAATACATACCAAGTGATGGTCGCACTTTCTTATGTATACTGCACATGACTAAACATGACTGATTATATGGAAATTTCTGGAATTTTCCATTTTACATATAGTCAGTACTAGTGAGTGTGACCATTGTTCAGGAATGCATTGTAAATAACTTGGTAGGTACCACGTTTTGTTGAGACGTTGACTTAACCTACCAAATATTTGTTATTCGGCCGCCCAGTTTCAAAAAAAGAAAATATACTTTATTTTTTCTCTTTTTTCTGTGCGGCCAGTCACATCACTGTTGAGGTTTTTTCAAAAATAGTTTTTATGTCGTTTTGGTAAAACCTCAAGCTAGTGGCAATTATGTAACGCGTTGTATGGGCATCGCTTGTCGTTAACACTGACGTCAGTGACCAGGCGTGGACTAGACGAATGCAGTTTTGAGTATTTCTTAAATAGTATTTACTGCAATTAGTTTCGTTCACGTTAGGACTTTGTTAAAATATGTTGCTATATTTGCCAAAACAAACATAAGAAAGCTCTAAGCTTTGTCATTGTAATAAAAAAAGAAATTCAATGATTTTTAAAATAAATTATAGCAATTTGTTTAGCATAGTCTAACAGCTGCGTCAAGCGTGAATGCTCGGGCTTGGGTCGCCGGTACTATCGCGGCTGTTTGTAACTGCAAACTGGAATCCACGAGAAAAAATATGCAAAAAGATTTTTTTGTACATTTTTTCTTTGGAATACAGCGTCGCGCCGACTGTTAAACGAAAATACCCGCTGATTACGTTAATATTGTAGGTACCTTGTTTTGATTGGTTTTCCAAATTCAAATATCGTACTGATAGTTGTACAACGCAATATATGCAGAAGGGCAAGTCGGTACTTATTTCACGAGTTGCCTTCTTCATACTATGGTTGCGAATTAATTTTGAGTTAACATGTCCGATATTGGAGCGTTTTGTATTGGCTGTTTCATTATTTATGAAAAATCATTCAAAATAAGACTACAATCCATGCATTAAGACACAAATCTAAACCTTTGATTATTAATATCAAAGTTATTACAAGGATCTGATCCAAAATCGAAATTAATTGTGTTGTGTTGTTGTATTATGTATCACTTAATTTGAAAAATGGATAAATATTCTGGTTTTATCATAAAATAGTGATATATTCGATATTCAGTTTTAATGATAACAATTCCATATTTCTTAAATGACCACAATTAGCTGATACAAAAAAAAATAATGCCTACTTAATTTCCAATAAAATAAATTCCCATGCTGAATAAATAATTCAACTTAGTAAATCATCCCTAATTATCTCATATAGTTATTTTCATTATAGTCACTCAGACTGGCATTATTCGATTCTGTGTCTGTTTAAAATTAAAAAAAAAACAATGCGAGCGGGTATAAAACCGGGTGCTCATGAAGTAAACGGTTAGTCGGCGCGACGCGGCCGTCGACGGCGCACGCTGACACGCGTCTTGTTGCAGTTACCCCGCCGCTGGGCGCGTACCCGCAACCGCAGCCGCCTCAGGGGCCTTTTCTACCCGCGCCGCCTCAACATGCCCAGCCCCAGTATGGAGGTAAGTATTCGCTCTGACGATGAATCTTAAGGTGTTACACTAAGGGTTTCGGGTTCGAACTCGGGTAGTACAAACAAATGTGTGCATGAACATGTCTTTGTATTGGTCTGGGTGTTTTCTATGTTTTAATATGTATTGTAAATATTTGAAAAATAAGTACATAAATCTGTTAACCGTTGTTTAGTTTCCATATAATTCAAGCTAATGCTTAGTTTGGGACTAGATGACGCTGTGTGGATATCAGTGGATATTTATTTCTTATTTATTTAAAAAAGATGTGATATGGAAAACTTCGACGATCTTGCAAGTTTAGCAATGATTGCAATAGTTGGAACATTATTAAATTGCCGCATAAAGTTGTTTGCAAATTGCTCTTTTTATCTCTCTCTGTTCAACCTGTCACAGTCCACTGCTGGACATACGTCACACCCATTTTGCGTCAGATATTCCGGTGATATATGGACCGGCGACTTGCGAAACGTCGCTGGTGGAGGCTGGATGGGAAAAGCGGAGGACCGGGATATCTGGCGCACAATGGGGGAGACCTATGTTCAGCAGTGGACTGCGATAGGTTGAATAGAATTCCGGTGCTCAATTTTTCATCCAGCCTCCACCAGCGATCGTTCTTAGGTGGTCGAACCATTGGTTCTAAGCTTTGCCAAGACGCGGTCTCTACTCGAGAACTCTTCTGCTCTAACGACCATGGGTTTAATCCCCAGAATCTGAATTTATTAAATAAATAAAGCATAAAGATGTTTGGAAAGTGCTCCTTAATCCTTTGACCGCCAGAGACGCTTCAAGCGTCACAAACATAGATCCATGGTGTTTGGATTCTTGTCGGTCAATTGTTACCCGTTGTCTCAGTGGCGGGCGGGTCCCCATACGGCGTGGCGTTCGGGGGTGCGGGCGCAGGTGCCGGCGTGTACGCGCCGCCGCCCTACGACCAGCTGCAGCACCACCAGCCGATACCGGCGCTGAGCCAGCAGCTGCCTGTGAGTACCTTAGGCTGGAGTCACACAGACGAACAAACATATATGTGTATGACGCAAGACACCAGACACACGACACGAGAGACAAGACACTTGACAAGAATGACATCGTATTCAACCTATCGCAGTCCACTGCTGGACATAGGTCCCCCCATTTTGCGCCAGATATCCGCTCCTCCGCTTTCCTCATCCAACCTACCTTTCGCAAGTAACATACGACACAAGAAACCAGAGACACAAAACACTCGACACCAGCCACAAGTGACACTACACGACACAAGACACCAGACGCATGAGAACAAACAAGGTTTAATATACCAGACACAGCACACACCGAACAAGAAACCAAATACGACAAGAGTGACACTAGACACTAGAGTGACAAATGACGCACTTGAAGACACTATGCACAACAACACGACACATGTCACAAGAGTAGCATACGATTTCAGACACAAGAATGACACCAGGTATTTTTCACGACACACGTAACAAACTCGCCTCACGACCCGACACGACACAAGACACACTAGACATATGGTATAAACCTACCATAGTAAAATTTTACATTACATCAAACAATATCCCTCAACATTTGCAGATGTACAGTCCGGCGGCTGCGATGTACGCGGCGGCGGCGGGGTACCCCGGCTACATCGGGTACCCGGTGCAGTACTACCCGTACTATCCCACCGCCGCGGTCCAGCCCTCCATACAGCCGCTCAGGCCCACTATTATGATACCGGTGAGTTTGATTGACTACTTACGATAGATCGTCGGTGGTCAAATGGTGTGGATTGGTGCCCTCCTAGAGGGCTGAGGTTCAAAATTTCAATAAAAAAAAATTATTTTATTAAATTTTTGACCATAAGACGTAAAAGCACGAGCAAACTATGTCAGTTTGACATGTAGCAAGCGACGAGATTATGTATGAAAATTTTCCGAACTGACACGATGGGCAGAATTTTGCTACGGACACTTTATTTTGCTACGGACACTTTTTATTTTGCTGATGAGTCTTTTTATTTTGCTACGGACACTTTTTATTTTGCTGATGAGTCTTTTTATTTTGCTACGGACACTTTTTATTTTGCTGATGACACTTTTTATTTTGCTACGGACACTGAGTGAGATTGTGCATCTAACTAGATAACGAACTCGTTCGAATCCCACGGGAAATGTCGCTGTGCGATTTTTCTTTGGATAGGTTAGGTTGAGATAGGTTATATTTTTGGATAGGTTACATTTGGTAGGTTAGGTTAGATTGGAAAGGAACTATCCCACCGCCGCCGCCATTATGAGTTTAGTAATGAGAGATGTCTTTGGCGAGAAGTGTGATAAGATGTTTGTAAATAATACATGAAAGCTGGATATAGTAATTTGTCTATTTATAAACATACAAATTTCGTTTCAAAAAACATACAAAACAAAAAATAGGTGTAGCTATAAAAGAACATAGACCTGATTGTAAAGATGCTATATAATTAAAATGATGCTTAGCTCAAACAATTCTAAATTTTCTTCCTTCTTTTATTCACATTAATTTCCGAGTACACAAATGTTTGCGCAAAATTGCATTAAGAAAAATAATATTCGAAAAGACAGTACCTCCCAAAAATCATATATTGCCTTGGCAGGGTATCTACTAATAACCAAATATGTTTATCAGTTAGCTAGATTTGCGAGCAAACTTAGCATTCACCGATTAATGTTTATATTTTAGATTAAATAAATGTTAAAATAAATACTTTAAATAGCCCACGTTTTATAAACGGTAATATTTTGTCTACAGAACGTTTCGAGGCGGGTGGTCGTTTTGAGGGACTAGCACAGACGCTGTTGCCCCCGCACCTCCTGCCGTACCTCCATCACCCGCCCACCTCGCCGCATTGCAGCCGCATCAAGTGCTGTGAGTATATACGAGCACTTACAGACAGTTACAGGCATTTTCGAGCAGTAACAGGCACTAACATGTTACTCGAGCCGCGCTGCAGATGCACTTAGTGACGTGAGTACACACGGCTACAAGGCAGTTACAGGCAGTTTCGAGCACTTACAGGCGCCCAACACGCTCTTATCAGGACGTGATGCAAGCACACACGGATTACAGGCACTAACATATCCTTACGGGTAGCTACAACCGACCTTTTTCGATCGTTTTGAAGGATTGCCCCCCGCATCAAGTGCTGTGAGTATATACGAGCACTTTAAGGCAGTTACAGGCAATTTCGAGCAGTTACTTTTTTATATGACCATGCTTATGCTATAAATAATAAATAAATATTCACAAACATTCACACAGCGCCATCTAGCCCCAAACTAAGCATCACCTGTAATATGGATACTAAACAACGGATAAACATACTTATATATTATTTTTTCTGAAATACTTACATAGAAAACACCCAGAGCAATACAAACAGGCATGTTCATGCACACAGATATTTACTGATCCGGGATCCTTGGTGTAATATCCGATAGTCGTCATATAAACATTGTTCATTGCCAAATTTGTATATATTCATGCTTATGCTATGATAATAAGGTCGAAATTCAAGATATCAGTAAATGTTCTGTATAAAGAGTTAACATTTTTTCTCTTGTCCACCAGGTGGCGTTAGGAGTAACGGAGCAATCGAAGGCAAGCGTTATATACGGTAACACACGGACGCGGTCGTGACAAACTGACACGGTCACCGACATCTGTATCATTAGGAAATATGCTCGATAATGGTTCACACACCAAATAGCTGGGTTTTGTTTATGATTTTGGATGAATTTTTCCATTTGGAATGTATATTTTCGGCCCAAAAAGCCATTTTTGTCTAATTATAAGTCTTGTTTACCTGAGTGTTGCCACATTAACTGTTTGAACGCCAATGGCACTTAAAGGCGTCAGAATCAATTGATATTTTATTGTGTCTGGATTAAGGTCTATTTCTAGTTTTGCCCAATCGAAATTTAATTGTATATTTATCGCTAATCATGATTATACATTGGACTTTTCCATACGTACTGTGGGAAGAGCCTAAGCCCTGCGATGGGATGTTATAGGCTAGATAAAGCCTTACATATTGTTTTTAATGATTTTGTGTGTCTGTGTGAATCACTATCGCGTCGTATTTAATACTCTTATCCAAAATAATGGAATTTAGATGGATAATTTAAAAAGAAAATACATTTTTAAATAATGTAGATATTTAACTGTCTATATGTTTAATATGTGAATTATTCACCTTTATTGTGCATTGGGAAGACATTTTTTTGAATATTTCAAACACACTAAATAGATTAAAAAGTCGTTTTCAGAATGTCAAATTTTATAAAATTGTGAGTCGATCTAAAGGGTTATTGTGATTTATGTATTTATTAAAATCTTAATAAAAATGCATTATTTTAGGTCGACAAAAACACTTTAGAATGTAATTTTTTTTACCTGTTGTATTATACAGAAATATCATTCTTTGTACAGTTTATTTAGAACGTTTACTTTGAGTAAAGTTGTCAAATTAACATAGATTTAAGTTTCGTGGTAATAAAAAATATACATATGTAACCCAGCTTGACAACCATTGACATTTTCAAAATTTAACATTCTGAATTCGAACAAAAAAATATGTATATGCAAATGGTTTTTTTATTAAAATTGTTCATATATTTTACGAAAAAAAATATTTAGACTATTTTTTTTCTCGAAAAAATGTCTTTACAATGCTATATTTGTATGTATACATAATAACACTGTCCGTGTGTATGAACTATGAATTCTTAACGGAGAAATAACAAGACCAATGAGTCGCTCGGCTAAAGACAAACTAATTTGAGACTAAGTTCTAGTCTTCAAAAAGGTTACAAAATGCAGAGTTTTCATGGGAGATTTCATTGATACTTATCAACATCAGCCTATAGCGGTCCACGGCAGGGACAGGCCTTCTTACAGTATGGCTATGGTGGGTTTGGGCCAGTGTTGTCGAACTGTCGATATTTGAACTATCGATAGTATCGATACTTTTGCATTTGTCCAACTATTGATGGGCTATCGATAGTCGACTATCGAGCGGCAACACTGGTTTGGGCTGTAATCCACCACGCGGGCCCAATGCGGATTGGTGCATATTAACGACTACCATACTAAAATACTACTTCTAACTTCAAAATACTTTATCCCCCACCAAAAAGGCTAGGCCTAATGAATTAATGTTCCAATTATTTTGCTTATGGAATAAAAATGGTTAAAATAGAACATTGGGAAATATCGATAAAATAAAATCAATTTGTATGGCTCATGTCCAGAAATTTCTATTCTCTTATATAAACAATAAATTTACTAGATGCCACAATCTCACTCAGAAAGTATCCGCGGTAAAATTCTGCCCATCGCGTCGGTTGGGCAGAATTTTCATTCAGTTTCACATGTCATAATGACAGTAGTGTGCTCGTGCTTTTGATTTTGTACCCTGTCTGTGATGCGTTAAGGTTAAAATTTAAATAAATATAAATAATTTTATGTTTTAGATATAACGAAAACTATACATTTGTAGTTTGTACGTACACTTTTTTGGTTGATTTTTCCCCTTGTTGTGCATCTGGTTAGTTTGTTTATCTAAGGTTTAGGTCCGTAAATAACAGTTTTGGAGATTGTAATTAACCACGGGTTCAGAGCGTAGTTAATATTTAGAATCCAACAAAGTTATTTTCAAACTTTCTCAAAGTTCTCCTTTTGATTGGTTTCCCTTGTTTAAGTTTCAATTGTTAATTATTAGTAATTTTTTTTCAACACAGCATCTGTCCTAGTCTTAATAATGTTCTGTTATGGTCAGGCGTATCACTTACCACTAGGTCCCGGAGCGTCCCTATCACGTGGCATAAAAAGTAAGTGTTAATATGATTTCCTCTGCCTTTGCATTTTGTATGACTTATTGGCCGAACGCTTTTCTGTATAACTGTGATGTCTTTGCGAGTATGCCAGTGCCCTATCGGTTAAGGTTCCGAGTCTTTATCATTCCAGCTGCCAGCTCCACTGTTGGTCTTAAAGAAACGAATAATTTATTATTTTTAGACGTTGCAACACAAACGGAACAAAACAGAACAAAATGTATTATAACAAAATAGAGAAATATAAAAAAAATATTAACAAGATTCCACCTCTGTGCTGAGATGTCTTAAGTAATTGGACCCACTCCACACGTGCTGAGTGGTCCAATCACTTTGGACCCGGTGATCGGACCCTGACGCTGATTTTCTGTGGGCCCTTGTCAGTAGGCGCATCGAGGTCTAGGTTGTCTGAAAGATTGCGGAGATACAGTATTTATGGGTTATTAAAACTTCGCGGGTATTTGTGGTTTTGATATTTACGTGACAGATCTGTCAGTCGTTTAATAACATTATCTGTGGCAAAGTAATCCATAGATAAATGTTGACAGATTGTTTTTTATTTTTGCCTGTTTGGTTATTGTGTTATTAGAATTGATTAGAGAAGAAATGTTTTTAAAATCACATTTAGTGTTTTTTATTACTATTTTTATTACTACCAATAAATTGAATATACTATTTTTTTAATAGTATCACAAAATTCAAATGTATCAAGAAAGCTAATAAGAACCATATAACTTCTTTAATGGGATTTATTTTGTGTTTTTGACATCATGCTCTTAATATGTATTTAGATTAATAAATAAAACAACCCCCCCTTACTTACTGTGGCCTAGGGGATGATTTCTAAAATTACACCAACCAAGCATCGAACCTAATCAATATCGGCACTGGCACGGACGCGGGCCGCTACCGGCGCGGATTATCTCAACAAGTATTATGAAGGAGTCTGGAGAAGATTAGATATACATAGCTGTTCGCTGGTCTGTCTGTCACAATTTTTCAATATATATTTTTTTAACTTTTTCCTTTATATTTTTGCAGTACATACATTTTTGTGTATGTCTGTTTGTATTGGTCAGGATGTTTCTATGTATAGAATGTAAATTATTATGTAAATTTACAAAAAGAGATATATATGTTATCAATTTGATTTATCTATATATATATTCACCTATGCAAGTTTGAACACCCATCGTATTCTTTTATTCATAATATTCTTTTATTTAATTTACTTAATTATTAATTGACTATTCTAAGACAAAATCCATCTATTTCCAATTTCAATTACGAAATTTATTTCTAATTAAGTAAATAATCAATGTGAATGAAAAAGTTAGACACCCTAAAAACAGACGTTTATCGAATTTCATAGGTTGGTGAAATAAAATAAAAGTTGTGTCTATTGTCAGAGTAAGAACGAACTTCAAAGTTTTTAACCTTCCAACTTAGATTAACAATAATCCAGAGGCACTATAGCACTTAAAATGTGTCAAAATTCCGCCCATTCCTTAAGTGAGCAGAAATTCATTCGGTTTCACATGTCATTATGACAAAGTAGTGTTTTTTGATTTTGTACCCTTTCAGTGACGCGTTAAGGTCAAAATTTACATAAACAATTTTCTGTTTTAAATATACTTAACACTAACTATACGTATGTGTCATGGGACGCGAACTTTTTTGGTTGACGTTTCTTCGTGATGTGCATCTAGCTAGTTTATTTAACTCACCCTTCCAACCGCCGAGACACACACATAAGTAACTCAATAGGGATGATGACAATTTTTTTTTCTGCTATTATATCCATGGACCGCATTTTAACAGGAACATTGGTAAAAAAATTACTCCGTTAACATTAAAACTCACAGAAATTTTTCAATTCTAAAAACACAATAATGGACTTTCCCAAAAACGCTTCATACAAATGGCTACCTAGTTATGACGTCACGCCTCAGTAATTCGTATGCATAGTTTGTGAATTTTGTACTACAACTATATTAAATGTTGCGTTTATTCAAATGGTATAATAGCAAAAGTTGCTTTAAGTTATATGTGTTATCCATTTTTTACAATATTTTGACAATTAATGTACTTTAAAAATGGACTTGCACACTAATCTTTGAAGACTAATAAAATTCATAAAACATGAGTTTTCGAGCTGAGAGTAAGCACATCGTTATTTTAAACCCAGATTTGTAATAATATAAAATAGTTCTTACGATTCCAGGACCCAGTCATCATGCCTATTGTGTCCATTAGATACGTCTGGAAGCGGTTGAAGGGTTAACATCACTTATTCCAAATCAAACGGACAGACAGACAGCGGGCATGGTGTTAGCTATATATAAATGTGAAATATAAAAGTGGTTGTACGTGTCGCGTGAGTGATGTGCGGGATGCGAGTCAGTTTTGTATGTATATGTATGTACGCAGACGTCTTGGACGCTCGTGGTTCTCTCCTTAACTTTTGCAGTCCACTGCTGGACATAGGTCTCCCCAATTTTGCACCAGATTTCCTGGTCATCCGATTTCCTTATCCAGCCTCCACAGGTAACATCTTCGCTCGTGGTTAAGTGTCGAAATAAGGAATCATTAATTGGATACTGTCTGAGTTCAATCATTAATTCAACTACCTAAATTCAATCATTATTGAAATCTGTGTCGTTTTAATCGTTAATTGAAGTTTGCCTCAGTGCAATCATCAATTGAAGTCCATCTGAGTTCAATTTCTTGAAGACACTCCAAGTTCGAATAATGATTTCTGACTTTGGCATGTTGGATGCACTTCAAAACGTGGACCTATTAACAAAAATTTTCTTGAACATAAGAAATAAATTCACCAAAAACTTATATCTGATTAATAAAGTCATCCATTTACGAGTCAGATGTCTCGGAATCACGAAATATGGATAGAGAGAAGTTTAAATAAAAGAAAAAGATTTATAGATGCTCTCTTTAAATTAAAAGTTATCTAAGTATTCAGCTAAAACCCAGTAAAGTTTACCAGTGCATTAAACATAACAAAATAATATTTATTATTACAAAAATTTAAATAATTTTAATAATAAAGCATTTAATGCAGTTAAAGAAATATACATCTAAAAGGCGAGTAAGTCCGAAAATCAAAGGCCATGTAGCGTCCACTGAGCGAGACGGGCAATGTGCGAGTGAGACGGAAAGGTACGAATCTCGTTTTAGGATGCCTTGTAAATGAAAGTGAGAAAGGGAGATGAGTGGAGTATGAGAGTGAGATACTGGGAGATATGGTAGAGACAGGTATACCAGATTTAAAATGTAATGAAAGCGGGTAGACGTGATCTGGACTTTTTTTTGTCTATGGTTCCTTTGGTGGACAATTGAGAATGATATTGTCTATGCTGCCCACGTTATCATATTCACAGTGAGTAAAAAAAACGCAGAGAATTGAAAAAAAAACAGTTCATTTTCATAACACTAACAGTAATTTATGCTTGATGTATCTTCAAATAAAGTTATTAAAAGAAAAATCTTTCATGTGGATCTCGATTAAGAGATTTCGATTCTCTAAAGAGAATCAACCAGTAACTCAACTTACGGTGTTTATGACAACGGGCAGGTGGTTTTTGTGTTAATGAATTTGAAAAAGATAGCTCATTCCAATTTTAAAATATTTTATTGTGGTATTTATTTTATTTCTTTATTAGGATTGCCAACGTTTATGTACAATCACTTTAAAAAGTAAAAAACACACACCAGTACAATTACTATTGCCATAAACAATTAGAGGCAAACACAACGTGCACACTAAGAGTATAACAAGAAAACAGAGTATTAATGTTACAAAGTAAAGCGAAACAATGACAATTCAATACATTATTTTCTTACTTAATATTAAAAATAATTAAAACGTATTTATCACAAATATGTAGATAAATATATCTATGCACTAAAAGACGGATGGTCACTCCATGTGGTATGAAAGTATATTTTCCATTCTACCGCTTAGATATACAATAAACTTAATAAATGCACATCATCATCATCATCATCATCAGCGCATTAAACATCCCCACCGAGGGGCATGAGCCTACCCGTATAGGGTGATTAGGCCTTAGTCGTCCACGCGGGCCCAGCGCGGATTGGACGACTTCACACACAACCTTCGAATCTCTTCGCAGGCGTGCATGAAGGTTTCCTCACGATGTTTTCCTTCACCGTATGAGCGTCGGATAACGTACATATATTTTCGAAAATTCGAAAATACATTGGTACGTGTCGGGATTTGAACCTCAGCCCTCCCGGTAGGAAGGTGACAGTCCACACCACTGAGCCACCGACGCTCAATAATAAATGCACAAACTCACTCAAAAAAGTGTAAATTGAATTCTGCCCAACGGTTGGGCAGAATTTTCATTCATAACCACGTCGCTCGCCCGTAGCTCATCACATGTCATAATGACGTAATAGTACATGACATTGTACACCTTTTAAATGACGCGTTAAGGTGGAAACTTAAATGAGTAATTGTATGTTATAAATGTAACAAAAACTATACGTATGTGTCATGCTGCTCCGACATTTTGGTTGACGTTTCTTCGTAATTGGGCAGTTAGTTTATTGTCTATCTAAGTTGAACCCCTATCTAATTTCAATGTCAAATAATAATTCGGTGGATGGATTCTATCCCTGATGAAACGGGTATTTTTCATACCAAATCCAAGTGACTGAATAATATATGACAGACATTTTAGAAAGCATAATTATTTTAACAAATCCTTGATTAATTACTGTAACTGTGCAATTAGACGAAAAAAAACGTTAAATTAAATTACTCTTCATTTCCATAATTGAAGAGTTGAATATGTACCATAGACAAGATGATTTTTAATATTTCAAAAGATATTTTGTCTATACCGAGAGAAACAAAACTATGGATATATTAATGAACACTGAACCTTAGAAAAAGCTTTTATACTGTAGGCGGTTTTTCTTGGCATTTAAAAAGATGTATGACAAAGCTTACCTGTATTTTTTCTGATTTTATTAGACTTTTTTTTGTTATTCTCGAATATTTTTGGAATCATGGTTGCGATTGAGTGAAAGATGCTAGGCTGAAACAGATTTGGGTGACTTAATGATAAATACCATAGACATTCTTTCCAACTATCAAAAATGTATTTATGAAAAATAATAAAAAGTAGCACAGTAAGTGATTACCAAAAAAAAAAAAAAAAAAATTGGCACTTAATATAAGAAATGCTGGTTTCTTTTTTATATATGTCTTAAAAACTTGTCTATGACATGACATTTGTTTAGGACTCTTAAATAAATGGAGAGTATGTGTTTATATTTCTTGTTTGTTTTATAAGTGTTTTCTCTGTTAATAAATTGTTGTTTTATTGAAATTACTATGAACTGATGCCGCCTTTGAACTGCCCTGTTGAAATACTTGTGGTTTATGTTTTTTTTTAAACTTAAAAATTTAAATAGGTTAGCTCGGGAACCGACATTAGGACCTATCGCGACTTAACTTTTAAAAAAATGCGTAAACCCATGTACGCACTGGCATACGCACATATTGTTACGTGCAAATTATATTTCAGACATTTTGTAAAGTGCCTAGTTTATAAAATCGCCTGGCACATTTAGGCAATGTACTAAATCATTATATACTTATTCGAAGTATCAAAGTCTGTACTAAAAAATATTTTGTATATTATCCGCATGATTGTATAAAATGTCTAGGTATTATATGGAATGCCCAACTGAGCCGTTGGCAAATATGTTTTCTATTATTTTAAACAAAACATTAAATCAAGACTAGTATGAAATACTATATTTTGTTGGTAGATTTTTTTTTTTTTTTAAATTTTGCGTATTATATCGTATTTAAAAATATCACCTTATAAGACCAGCAAGAAAACACTGAGCTATATATCTTTAACTGTGCATCATATATACATATATACCTGTTATTTATATATTTGTATATTTATTACGATCACATATGATAAGATTCGTTTTCAAGTCACTTGTCTGAAACACCTTATATATGTCATACACGAAAATGTTGAATGTTTTTATAATAAAATTAAGTGCTTATTAATCGTGGATACGAGATTGAAGAAAATAACAAAAGAAATCTTATATAAATAGAGGGTTTTTCACCTTCATTTTGTGAGCACTTATTTTGTATAAAAATATATAACTATATATATATATATATATATATATAATAACAGGTATATTAATAATGTATATAGCTGGACGTAATACCTCACGAGAATCTCCTAGTAGTTATAACTTACCGTAACGCTATTTCTATATATCGTTATTTTAATATACATCAAGAGCAATGTTTTATGTCTAGTCTGAATTCAAAGCTAGCTGTTTAATGATAACGGGGAAAAAATAGACATCTCTTCAAGCTAAGTTTGTGATCCCATAAGATCTTTGTTAATTTTGCATAAATTTCAAATTATGAGTGACTATTCGATGATAAAACTTCTAAATTGAACTTTATGTAGATGTAATAAGAAAAGTAATACAAAAACAGTTATTTATATCATGCTTTTCAAAATAAGATGATAAACAGAAAAACATACTTCAATTTGAATTGTGAAATTATAATGCTGAGTTTTGTTTAAAATAGCATATTCAAACTAGCATTTGAGGGACTTATTAATGTGGGAAACAGAATTGGTCTTGGTACAAAAATGAAACAATATTTTCGAAATATTATACTCCATATAAAAATGTCATATCAACTTTTTTTTGCTTCTCTCGAGCTTCTTGAGTGTACAAGCCTATACAAGTAAGATATAAATTACATTAAATACTTCTTAAAAATATGTAACATAAAATAAGTAAATTACTACTTCATGAATTAACGTAACAAACGTCATTTTTTATAATGAATGGGGAATCATGAAAATGGTAGTTTACTGATTTTATAAAGTAAAAAGTTTTTTATCTGAAAAACATGTAATTTCTAATTTGTATTTTATTGTATAATTTTATAAATCAAGTGTTGTTTTTACATCCATCGTTCTTCAGTAATGCTAAATTATTTTGGTTATCTACCAATACTACGAATATTAGTATTTAGTGTTGCCAGATAATTTTATATTGTACTGCTATATCGAAAATGACAACAATAAACGTAGTGTTAACCCTTCATAAAGAAGTTTATCGCCCTGATTTCGATCCAGATATCTTGAATTCGAGTAAATACGTTCTTAAATAATAGTACTCATTAAGATTTATTTTTATGCGTTTAGAAGGGTTTAACAATTGGCTTGTCCTTCTCAAGCGGCGAATTTGAAGCGAGTTATGAATACTGAATAAGAGAAGTGATTATGGAAACTAAAATTGTAAGTGAACTTGTTTTTTTGTATATCAACAGTATTCCAGCACTGTTGACTCAGCACTAAATGTAAGTGTCAAGTGTGAAGTACCGCCAATAGGCCGGCGCCCAGTGAGTCGGATGTAAGTGTAAGTGGTTATTGCTCAAAGGTGCAAATCAAGCGACTTGCGAGTCACGTGCAATATATAGCATAATTATTATTTTGTTTCCAATAAAATTTATCAAAATCGACTGTTTGTTTCATTTTGTTGATATTTCACGAAAGAAGACTGCGCTGAAGTCATTTTTAAAGGTGTCAAATTTATTTCTTATACGACTAATTTTTTTTTGGCACAATCTTAAAACCGAAAATCACAGTTGTTTTTTTTTATGTTATAAGTGTACAGGACGATCTGGACGCTCACCTGATGGTAAGTGATACGCCAGACCATGACAGAGTGGCATTAAAGGAGACCAACAACTGATAGTTATTATCCTCCACAATGCCGCACTGCGCCCGTCACCCGAGACAACAGATGTTAGGTCTCTCATACCCGGTAATTTCACTAGCTGCAGTGCCCTCATCCCGAAACACAAAAGTGCATAACACTTTCACGGGATATCTGTCTGTCACTGCGGTGGTACCTACCTAGACGACTCAGTATCGAGTCTATATAATAATAGTAGTTGTTTCAGAGAAATTTTCAAATGTACAAGCCATAATCCTCACTATAGTACCGTTATATGTTGGGAGCCTCGTTAAGAACTATTTCTTAAATTTGCATATCATTGCGACTATTTTTGTATCTTAACAAATTCAATGGGCACCGTTTGCGTGCACCAGAGGTGAGGATTACAGCTTGACGTTCAAGCCTTAATCCTCACCAACCTATAGCTATATCTCCGAAAATAAAGTGATACTTTTTTTTAAAATGTGCTACTATTTAGGACTATTTTTAGCGTTTTCTAAATTCGTTTTGATTGAGATTTCTAATATTAGCACACCTTATATCTCTTGGCAACCTCTCGAGGACTATTTCTCAAATTTAACATATCGTTGCGACTATTTCATGACTATTTTTAAGAACCTAAAGTTTAGGTTTTAGGTCCTAAACCAATACGATGGGCTTTGCCGTTGCGTTGACCAGAGGTAAGGGTTATTGTTTTTGAGTGTGCGTTACCCTAGCAGGAAAGTATGTCCTAGAGTGATATGAGTGGTACCAATGTTTTGTGCTCAATTTACTAATAATGTGCGCCAAATATTATATATGTGCATCCAGCCGTTTGGAATAAATCGAAAAAAACAGTTCCTGCTAGGGTAACGTTTTTCTAGCAGGAAAATTTTTAACAAAACATCGGAGAGAAAGAATAATTAGTCCGTTAGAAAGCTTATGTTTGTGCATGAATGTGCGCCAAAAATTATATATGTGCGCCTTCAGGTTTTTGAAATATTCAACTTTTTAATCTTCCTGCTAGGGTAACGTTTTACAAAATCGCATATCTCGAAAACTATTGCATGTGCGTTTATGAAAAAAATTGCATAAATAGCTCTTACATGTGCCAATATGTGCCGGAATTTTGAACAAGAAAAAAAACTTAGATTTTAAGTTATAGCGATTTTTTAAGAAATTAGAAAAAAAAATGTAGCCTCTTTATAAAAAGACCGATAAGCTCATAAAAAAATGCATTTGATCCGTCTTGAGACGCAGATTATGTGCAGCAAGTTTCAATAGTGCACATTCATTAGTTGTTGAGTAATATGAGAAAAACTAAACAAAAAACCTATCATGAGTTTGACGTTCACATACAAGAAACTGGTTCAATCTAAGATGAGCGAGTGCAAACCATATTATGTGCATATTGTCAACTAATATTGTGAAAATTTTCAGCTTAAAATGTTCCTTATTTAAAAAGATATAAACAAAAATCAAATAAAAAAAATACGGTCGATTATCCGACCAAATTGGAATGACTAAAAAGCGACGGTTCAATATGTATCGATAGCCTTCTTAAATTTAAATAATTTCTGTACGACCTAAATAATTTCTGTACGAGATTTAATAATTATAACATATTAATATTTTTTTTAAAAGGCTATTTATTATATTAAAAAGTTAATTTTGTACGAAATTTAAACATAAGTTACAATAGTAATATTTGCATGAACCCAATTTACCAAAAAACTTTCTAATGCGATTGTACGACGGCTACAGAGGTATTAAGCGTTCATTACGAAGGCCATCGATACATATCGAACCGTCGCTTTTTAGTAGTCATTCCAATTTGGTCGGATAATCGACCGTATTTTATTTTATTTGATTTTTGTTTATATCTTTTTAAATACGGAACATTTTAAGCTGAAAATTTTCACAATATTAGTTGACAATATACACATAATCATGGTTTACACTCGCTCATCTAAGATTGAACCAGTTTCTTGTATGTGAACGTCAAACTCATGATAGGTTTTTTGTTTAGTTTTTCTCATATTACTCAACAACTAATGAATGTGCACTATTGAAACTTGCTGCACATAATCTGCGTCTCAAGACGGATCAAATGCATTTTTTATGAGCTTATCGGTTTTTTTACAAAGAGGCTACATTTTTTTTTCTAATTTCTTAAAAAATCGCTATAACTTAAAATCTAAGTTTTTTTTCTTGTTCAAAATTCCGGCACATATTGGCACATGTAAGAGCTATTTATGCAATTTTTTCATAAACGCACATGCAATAGTTTTCGAGATATGCGATTTTGTAAAACGTTACCCTAGCAGGAAGATTAAAAAGTTGAATATTTCAAAAACCTGAAGGCGCACATATATAATTTTTGGCGCACATTCATGCACAAACATAAGCTTTCTAACGGACTAATTATTTTTTCTCTCCAATGTTTTGTTAAAAATTTTCCTGCTAGAAAAACGTTACCCTAGCAGGAACTGTTTTTTTCGATTTATTCCAAAACGGCTGGATGCACATATATAATATTTGGCGCACATATATAGTAAATTGAGCACAAAACATTGGTACCACTCATATCACTCTAGGACATACTTTCCTGCTAGGGTAACGCACACTTTTTGATGTTACCGCAAAATAGGGGATACTTTAAATTTTTAATTGAAACTATGGAAAACGCGTTTTGTTAAGTTTAGCTATTGGCCAATGATAGCTTAACCAGATTCATCAGACATATGTAGATGGCTCTAAAACTTTCAAAGTGCAAGGATCCTAATGACTTTATTCGCAGTGTTCTCGACCATATAAACTGCTATGATCGAAACCTATGCAAAGGCTTAGTAACGCATAGTTTAGGTAGGGACAAGAAAATTTGTCAGCTTATTAATACCTACAGATCTCGCCAAACTTTATGGCCGCTCTGAATATAGTCGCAAGTGCTTACTGCGCAGGTATAGTCAAGAAGAATGTATGAATTTTGTTGACTGCGCATCGTCTTGTGTGAAGTTCAGAGCGGCCAAAAAGTTTGGCGAGACGTATTTGATGTAAATGAAACAAATTCAAACTAACAACAATACCATTTATTTGGTTATACAGTTTTTTACATATAGCAACAATGATAATGACTATAC
Source organism: Leucinodes orbonalis (assembly GCA_019425675.1). Lineage (NCBI taxonomy): Eukaryota > Metazoa > Arthropoda > Insecta > Lepidoptera > Crambidae > Leucinodes > Leucinodes orbonalis. The sequence goes on from PQWD01004093.1 coordinate 44,757, forward strand.
TTTTGCAGTTTATAAGAGGATCCAAAAGTCGAACATTAGGTATATAACGTCTAAACACTAATTTTCCGAAAATCTAATGTATTTGTTGCTTTATAGACACTCATTAATCTTAAGGAATGATGGCTGTAACAATTATTTTTTTTATGGTTTTCAGTCAAATGGAATTCGATTATGATTTCCATCCTTTGGCCTTAAATTTTAATAAAACAATATTTCAACGTATGTAATTAATGTAAGACGTAAAATATCTTTCATAACATTTGATTAGTATTTTTGATGAAAATGTATAAATAATTTAAGATCAAAAGATCATAAATACTAAATAATTTCTACATTTATTGTAATAATATTTAGATAGTTCCGTTCACCAATCAGTGGAAAACTACCTCTCGAACCAGTGGTAGCTTTATTTGACATTCTAAGTGTTCTTTAAGGACCTAAACTGAATAAACACTTTTCATTTCATTTCAATCAGCCATCACTCCTTTTAAGCAGGATGTCAAGTTACAATCTCTTCAAAATGATAGTATATATTATTTAATCTGTGCTAGCATACAATTCACATCAGTCCAATTTTCAACATATCCTTTTAACTATGACATCCTGTTTTAATTATTGGACACAATATAGATCCTCGCGTGGAAAGGAAGACGATTTGGAAGACATACATTTATTATTATATATATTTGACATTGAAAATTTATTTTTTTATTATATACCAGAAAATTATCTTTTAATTTTATCTAAATGGAAGCACAGCAAATATTCTTTGTAATATCTTTAAGATATGCTTAATATTAAATAACAATAAGTAGTTACACATATATTGTAATTTCCAAATTCAAAATAAATAATTTCATTTAGAAAAATCATTAGTTGTGCCAGTAGCGCCCTCTATTCTGAAAAATATTTTGGTTCAACAAAATGTCTTTGTAAACAAAGAAACAACAAATAGATTTTTAAAAAGCCCCTGAAATCTCATAAGCAATTAAATATAATTACTTCTTTAATTATATTAAAAAATAATTACCCTTAGGTGCATAGCAATATTCATTTAAACTTTGTTAAACCTTGCAAGCCTAAGTCATCATTCTCACAACAAACACACACTACATATTTACATTTAATATTTTTTAATTTGACAGACAGTTTTCTTTGAATATTTTCAAAATAATAATCAATTAAGTATACTGAACTACCAGTAATATCAGCTACTCACCGCTAGGTGGCGCTAGTTTAAAAGCTTTAAAATATTTGCGAGACTGACCTAATTCGTTATTAAATGGTTTAAGTTAAGGTTGTTAATACAGATTATCGAAAATGCAATGGTTATGCATCACTGTAAGATCTGCACCAATACTTATAATAAAATGCCATGATCAGGATAAGCAGCCAAATTATTTTTTTCTTAACTTGATTGATAGTCAAAATTGATTGTGTATTAAAAAAAACGCTTCTACCGATAAAACCACAATATTTATATAGATCACACAATGTAGATACATATTTATATTTTTTATTATTACAAACAAAATGAGTATTTCATTCAAATCAAATCTCTTTAACCCAACCCAACTTTAATTTGAATACATTTAGCCGTTCAAATTAGTTTGACCAGATATAATTTGACCTGATACTATGACATAATTGAAATGAAGCTTTGTTGTTATGTCTATAATATCTTAATTTAGTATTAGTCTACACACATACGACACCAATATTAATTACAAACTACTTGTGCTATTGTCATTGTCACATAAATTTACAAATTACATTATAAATAGTTATTGGAAGACAAGATGGACAGTATTTCTTAGTACAATTAAATATAACACTGACTCACAGTTTTTAGGAAGAAAATGCATTTGCGTTGCCAATTTGTTACCAAATTTGGCATTTGGTTTTAGGTTATCGACTCCACTTCATCATCATCATCATCAGCTCATTAAACGTCCCCACCGAGGGGCACGAGCCTACCCGTATAGGGTGATTAGGCCTTAGTCGTCCACGCGGGCCCAGTGGGATTGGACGACTTCACACACAACCTTCGAATCTCTTCGCAGGCGTGCATGAAGGTTTCCTCACGATGTTTTCCTTCACCGTAAGAGCGTCGGATAACGTACATATATTTTTCGAAAATTCGAAAATACATTGGTACGTGTCGGGATTTGAACCTCAGCCCTCCCGGAAGGAAGGCGACAGTCCACACCACTGAGCCACCGACGCTTTCCACTTATTTACTGTTAATAGAGTTCTAGCAGAAAAATATATTGAAGACAAATAGGTTATTTTAAATTTATACAAACAACAATATAACTCCAACAGATAAAATACATAAAAATATAGTCGTCATTTGTATATAAAATATGAGAGAAATAATTTTATACCAATTTAATATTATTAAAGATTATTTACCTACTTATTGCGTACATACACAATACTAATGCCCCTTAAATAGAAGTACCTAAAGCTATATAAATAAACTAAATGTTATAAACTAAAATAATTAAAAAAATAAATTCTTTAATTCAGATAAAAAGTAGGATGTTAATTTAATATATAGTTAGGTCATAATATGTTTGCTCATCGATAAATGTTTTAACTGTTTTATACAGACTAACAATCTTGCAGAAATACAAAAACATTGATGATTTTTTTAATCTAAAAATCTAACATCTAAAGATGTTAGAATACCTACTGTTAAATTTTTTTCAATACCTAATAGGCCCACTAAATTATAAATTATGATTACATTCCTGGATAACAATGAATTGAATACCACTTTTTAATAATCTGAGGATAACGGTGTGGGCATCACAATAATAAACACAAATGTATGTAATATTAGTTTTAAGGATTCATTGTGAGCGGTTTGTTATCCCAAATAAAATAAAAATAAATAAAACTTTGAACATACAAATAGTACCCAACATACAATTTTAATTAATTGGCAAAACGGGAGATATGTCGTATTTATGAGATTGAATACCTTATCATTACCTAGTAATTTAATTAAATCTATTATACTTAGATAATACACTAATATCTACATAATATACAAAATAATTAATATAATTTATTGTAATATAGAATAGATATGTAATTTTTATTTGTTATCAAATTTCGTAATCATGTTCAAGTTACGTAATTATTTAAGTAAACAACATAAAATTTTAACTAATATCACATTTATTATATGGGTTTACAAGTATATAAACAGTGCAATGAATCCAAGAATTCGAATATGAACGGTGGACCAAAACCTTTTTAGGGCAATATTTACCTATCATATATAATATGTAGATATTAGCACTTTTTACACATGTACTTACATTGTACTACATCGAATAACGCTATGCGTAATTATCCGTACATCTGAACATTCATAGACGCAACCCAGCTTTACGCAAAAATATATCTTTAAACTTTGCTAAGTCAGCCAACAAGTGCTTCTAGCTACCAATAAAATACTCGTAATTAACGCTTTATAAGTATACAAACTAAGTAATGCACATATTTAGGTTTGTTTTCAAAACCACATTATTCTGACAAAATGAAATAATTTTCCTCTCCATTCAAGAGTTTAATAAACATTTTGTAAATAAGATTAATATTGAGAACATATTACTCACTTGAATTTTGACATAAAAAAATTGCGAATCCCATAATTTATAAAAGCATTATTATGCTTTCTCTTCGCGCCATATTTAATGAATTAATATAAGATTTCCAACCTAATAGGCAACAATATTTTTATAAGAAGTCAAAAGTGCATTATTTCAAATGTTTTCGGTCTATAACTTAATGAAGCTATCAGCTAAGGCATTGAAAATAGATAATTGCTAGCTATGTTTACTTAAAGTTATTGCCAAAATATTTTTAAAATGATTTTTTTTTTTTTAGTAGTCAGATCATAAAGTAAAATATAGTGAAATATTTTAGGTATAATTTAAAAATACATTTTCAGTGTCAAACATCGATTATGGTTATAGGATAAACAACGACATTTATGTAGTACACAAATAGGTATTTAAATAGACGGTATTATTTACAGATTAACTATATATTTTTAATTATAACTCTATATAGTTATTTAAGGTGACTTCAATTTCCGAATCGAACATATTGTTACGAATTGACGAAATTAAAATGACATTAAATATGGCGGCTAATGCGAATTGTCAAATAGCAAAGAGTCCTAGATATTTATCCAGGACCCCCAGCTCGTAACAATATAATTTTAATAACTGCAAATAATATTAAGTTTGCTTTGAATCAAACAAGAAAACGTGTCAACCAATGATATTATAAAGTATACATCTTTAAAATATAAAATCATTGATGTAAACATAAAATAAATAAATGAAAAAAATATTTGTAGACAAAAAAATGTCTACAAATATTTATTTAATAATATATATATTATAAAAAAATATTGACTCTCGTAATTTGCTATCATTTCAATAAAGCTAAAATTATAAATATAACTCGTTGATTTATATTTTAACTTAATTTAAAAAATATTTTATTATTTAGTTTTCAATTCCATTCACATCATACCTACACACGATCAACTACGTTTTGGCATATATTATTTATATTTCCAATAAAATATTAATAACAACTACGTAGACATAAATATATCCATTTAGAATTATAAAAAAGAGGTTTTCTTTAGTTGCGTTGTTTTCTATTGATAATAACATATTTTCTTCAAACTTACCACCACTTTTCTTATAATTCTAAATTGTTTCCTAACATTTATTACAAATATTCGACTACGTCTTTGCAACAGAGTGCCTAGTACGAGTTACATAAAACTAAACGCGTTACTTTTCGATCGCGTTAATCGAGTAAACGCCAAACGCATAGTTAATCGAGCATGTCTGAGTACGAGTTTTTACGCACGATCTGCGTTTACTCACTTCGTTTGGTGAGTGTTTTTGTTGTTATGTTGGCGAAATGGAAATCACAAATTATAGACGTTCACAGCCGACCATTTTCGGAAGAAAGTTTACTTAGTTAGAACTTTATGCTCATAGGATACCTTTTTAAATTGGTCTGTTTCTAGATACTTGACAAGTTTTGACAATTCATAATTTCAAAGTAAACAAATATTCTATATTCTTTTGCTTAAGGAATTTACTTTTTCCTAAGGTTTTAGTGGTTTTTTATACATTAAAATAATGAAAACAAGTGCGACTCAATTTGACCTATTGGTCACCTATATGGAATAGTAAGCTTATAGGTGTTTGAAAAGTTGGGAGCCTCTCACGGAATTGTTAAATAGTGAGGCTAGTGGTGATAAGAAATCAACTGAGAAATGGAAAAAGGTGTGTGAATTTCTATCACATTCGTTGTGGAATCTTGGTTTCTATGGTGGTGGTTTAATTCAAATGCTTTTTTTCATGCTAGGTGTGGAGTGATTTCAAAAAATAACACAAAAAAAAGCAGCTCGCCTTAATAGATTAGCTAAGGGTACTGGAGGTGGACCTGCTATATTTTCCAAACGTTTGACATCTTTGGAAGAAAGGTTGCTTAATTTGATTGGCGTCCAAGTTGCTACTGGCTTAGCAATTGAAGAGGCTGGGTGTTTACAGGTTTGTATTTATTACTTATATTATATAGTCTACCAGTGGATCAATCAAATCGAACACCTATGAATAAAAATAACCAAGACAGTGATAGTAGATGAAATATTTGAAAAAAATCTTAAAATATTTGTTTACATTTCAGCTACTCAACCTTGGAATGAGGCTGGACCCTCTAGTGAGCTACAAATGGGTCAGATAGAACTACAAGTTAATTGTAAACCTTCAAATGCTTGATTATACTGTAAAGATTTGAATACCTATGTATCTTAATTTTTTCAGACCCTCAATCAAGCCATGATACCAGATTTGATGAATCTCCATCAAACTTGGTTACAACAATAGATATACAAGGTAATCAATCATAGTTCTTAGCCTGAAAAAATTTGAACTTGTGTTTCTTAACTTTTGGTTTCACTATTTTTTTTTATTTGCCAAATACCAATATGACTGCCGTAGATACTTATAAGACATGCTTAAAAGCCATAAAAATAGGAAGAAGACCTTTAAGACATGATATTTAAAAGAGGCATTGTTACAAACAAAAGTTTTGTCAAAAATTTTAATATAATAAAAAGGCATTATTATTTGCAGATATTTTTGAAACACCTAATAATGTTTCACATGGCATTATTGAGAGTGGGACACATCCACAGCCAGATCTCTCTGGGCAAACACAACCCATTGCCTCTTCTCCTGTTGCTCAAGAGCAACCTACTCTGCCTGGCCATCTACACCCAGAAGAAGAAGGCTCACCAGGGCACGAAGGTCTCCTACCAGACAGGTCTGACAATCACAATCGGCACAGGCAGCACAGCATTTTCTTCGCTCTGAGGAGTGGAGGAAATTCCAAATACTACAGCATAAAGAAAACAGAATTGAAAAGGGAGAAAAATAAAATTCACCGAAGTGAAATACAAGTTCAGAGGGTCTGGCAAAATATAGCTGTTAGAGCTCTATATATAATAATACAAATATTGTGAATAAATATTATTTTATTAATAACTGATTTTTATTTTTAAAAGTATGTAATATGTTACCATAAAACATAAGTTTATATAAACAATATCTTCATATCATTGCAGTCTTCTCAACAGTTGATTTCTTAATTGTCTTCCTTTGATCAAATCATTATTGGGGTCTTCTCTTTCGATATGCACATTTTCTTTTCACTCTCATGATCTAGAAAATAATAACATTGAATGCATTAAATTGAAAACATTTCAAATACATTCTGCAAAACACCATCACATGTAAAAAAAGATTAAAATATAGGTAAGTATGCCTCATTTATAAATAAAAAAATCATATTACAAGTTTGTTTTGTGCCCTACAACATAAATCAAAAGTTACAAGTTTAATATTTATTTAATAATTCTTAGGTATGTTTTCCCTAATGAATCTAATGATAGTATCTCTTATAATTTAAATAACATTTCATAATTGATATTATAATATTTACTATAATTCATACTTTAAATAAATTAAATTAATATTTCACCTAAAAAGCCAGACTGTTTCTCCATTTTGTTGCAACAATTTATATATATATTTAATTTTTTGAAACTGCAATAAGCCTTTGATACGAACCCGTAGCATAAAAAAACAAGGCAGTGAGTATCTGTAACAAAAAAATATAATTATGTATAGGTAGTACGGCTGGGTCGGTACGCAAGATTTGCACTAATTAATAGAACATACCTACCTTAATTTAATAGAAACCCGTTGACTTGATCTCAAATTAGTTTCCCGCTTCAGTTCACTGCATAATGACAAAAATATTGATTTAGTTACTCTGAGTGCCTAGTAGAGTTACATAAAACTAAACGCGTTACTTTTCGATCGCGTTAATCGAGTAACGCAAACGCATAGTTAATCGAGCATGTCTGAGTGCTTAGTTTGAGTTTGCAAAACGTATCGAGTAAACTTTACTATCGGTTAATCGAGCATACGTTACTCAGGCGTACGCGAGTAAATGCGAGTCTTGAGTAAAACATGCAAGTCGATAATACGGGCGTTTACTCACTGCGGTCGCGTTAATATTTTTTGTGATATTGGCAGCACCGAGTCCTTTGTTATGAAACCGAAAATTAAATACATATTTCGTTTGCCTTTAGCAGTGGAGTTGTTTATGCAATTTTAAAAAAGCCGGGTTATGTTTCACGTGACGTCACTCATAACAAAAAACTTGTAAACATTCAAGTGTTCTTGGAAGTTTTGTCGAGCGAGAACACAGTTTGCTAACGCAAATTAACTTATTTCAAAAACTAAATATTATACAAATCAAAGTACAAAATGAAAACTAGTCAACATCAATTCGATATATTAGTCACATTCATGGAAGAGTAAGTGAAAAGAGTGGATTATGTGCGTATTATAGTCGTGTTTACGTTTGTGATTTTTTTGTGTTTTTATTGTTAGGCATGGTGATCTCAGCAAACCAAATACAAATGCAAGGGGAAGGGTGGCTTCTATGCAAAAATGGGAAGAGTTGACGTCCCTTCTTAATAGTGATGGCAATAGTGATACAAAAACTACTGAAAAATGGAAAAAGGTTTGACATAATTATGTAGCTCTATTTATGTGGTGGTGTGATCTTTATCTTTATATCTATAATATTTTATTTTATAATATTTAAAACAACTGCATGTTCAAGGTGTGGAGTGACTTTAAAAACAATATTAAAAAGAAGGCTGCCCGAATACATAGAGCAGCTCATGGCACTGGTGGCGGACCTGCTATATTAACAAAGTTGACAGACTTGGAGCAAAGAGTGCTCAACTTGATTGGTGTGCAAGTAGCAACTGGTTTGGGAATTGTTGAGGCTGGATTTTCAAAGGTGTACTAATTACAAAATTTCTTTATGCTTGAAAATGATTTTTGAATAAATTATTTACTGAACTCTTACATTTATTTTAGGCAGATGCAAGTGGTGAGGCATTAGTTAGCCAAACACAAAATGATGTCGAACAGGATAGAGATGCAAGTAAGTTGCTTGTTAGTATTAAAATAAACTTACATACCTATATACATATATGAAATAACATTACAACATTTGCATTCCAGTTGAATCAGTAGGAGAGCCTGGGCCTTCAAGGGTATTCTATTCACAACCCTCGATAGAAGTTCTTGTTGAGCCAAGATCCCCTAATCAGGCACATAGTATGGAAACACCACTTTCAAGGCCTGTAGTTTCACCACCTTCAATTGTCTTTAATGAGGAACCAATTGAAAGTAAGTTTTTTTATTAACATCTTGGACAAATTGTTATAATAAAAAGATCATTTCCTACATAAAAAACTACTGGATTTAATGGCTCTTTTATAATACATCAATTTTATTTTAGATATTGAGAACTTGGATTCCTCACAAGCAGTAAGCCCACCACAATCTCAGCCTGCTCCATTTGGGCAAACCACACCTCGTAGAGTGAGATCTTTGCAGTCTAGATTGTCTCCTTGCAATCTTCAATCGCCTCGTAGGCGTGTAAGGTCTCAAGGAAGACAATTGGAAGTAGCACATCATTTTCTACAAGCTGATGCAGAATGGAGAAGGTTGAGATTACAACAACAAAGGGATAGTATTGACAGAAGAAGAGAAGAAAATAGATTAAGAGAATTAGAGATACAAATGCAGAGAGATTGGCAAGCTATAGGTATAAGAGCTTTAGATATATTAGACAAATTAGTGACTAAATTTTGTAGAGATTAAGTCAAGAAATTATTTAATAAGAGAAATGTAACAAAGCACTATTGTAATTTTTTTGTCATTGAAAATAGAACTTCAATTATGCTATTAATTAGAAAATATGTTTTGTAGTGATTAAGTCAATTAATTATAGAATAAATGCAGTTTCTTATTGGTAGAGATTTTGTATTATATATAACTTATAAATTAATGTAAGTTTTATAGAGAGATGTGTTCATATATAGTTTTTATTGTAAAAAAAAATAAAAATATATTTCAAGTCAAAAGGTATTATTTTTTAATATATATAATAGATAATTTACATTTTATAACTTAAATCTAAATTTATAAAAGACAATACAGTATTCTTAATAACCTACATTTTCACACCTCAAATCTAAATAATATAATAAAATCAAATATGTACATGGTTTAAACTAAGCTAATTACTGATGAAGTCTTCTTACTAAATGATCTCTCATTACTCTTCCCCTAAATAGTTCATTAGTAGATCCATAAGACTCTTCAACAACAGCCTCATCATTTCCACCTTGGTCTTCACTCCTAATTTCTATAATGATATTAAAACATTCTTATAGATATATATCTCATGAATAATTTACATAAAAGGTTTATCAAACATACATACCTATTTCTTCTACCTCTGGTTCACAGTCAATACATATGTTGTGTAACACACAGCATGCAAGTATTATTCGCGAGCATTTTAATGGCTTGTAATGAAGAGCCCTTGCTTTATTCAAACATCGCCATCTATTTTTTAATCGCCCAAAGGTGTTCTCTATCACAACTCTAGCCTTAATATGCTTCATATTATAATTATGCTCTAGAGAATTTGGGGCAGCTTCTAAAATGGGTGTCATTAACCAGGGGCGTTGTGGATATCCTGAATCACCTAAAATTAAGGGGGCAAAGTATATATATTAACTTATTAATAATAGACATAATTTATGTTATATAGACAGAACAATCTTTTACCTAAGAGCCACACATGTTCCCCATTGTGATGCAAGCTTCTCATATAATTGTTGACATCACTATTTTCCCAAATAAATGAGTCATGATTTGACCCGCCAAACTTAGAATTTACATTTAAAATTCGGTACTTATCATCACATATCTGAGAACAAAAGTTAAATGATTATATATGTAACAAATTGCATAATGTATGACTAATTAATAAAATAATGATTACCATTTGCACATTAAGAGAATGGTAATGTTTACGGCAGTAGTACCAATGTTCTTCTTCTTTAGGTGGTGCAAAGATTCTAAAATGACTACAATCAATACAACCAATTACTCCTGGCATGTCATACTTATTAAAAAATCTGAAACAATGTTGAATATCATTATATTAATGTTTGAATGTGTAACCTATCTATTAGATAAATTTTGATTGATCTAATACCTCTGTTTAGTTGCTTGTCTTGCAGCTAGTGTGTCAGGAAACCGAATGTATTTCTTAAGCATTTCATTGTGTGTTAATGCCTCGGTTACCTCTTCAATACAGACACTGCACATTTTTTGGGAAACATTTTTTGCAACTCCCACAGGACGCTGATAAGATCCCGTTGCAAAAAAAAAGAGTGCAGTGAGGACCTAAAATAAGACTATTGTATATTAGTCGCTTGTTGCCAATACAAATAACAATAAAACAATTAGTCCTAATACGTAAACATACCTTCACTTCTAAGGTAACGCGCTGAGAGGATTTTAAATTACTGTGTTTTCTTAACTCTCTACACAAAAATTTAAAACCCCCTTTAGATAAGCGATACCTTTTTTTGAATTCTGTGTCCGACAGAGATTTAATGGGATCGTAGTCTCTACGAGCTTTGGCAAGAAGTTTACAACTATAAATTCGTTCATCTTGTGCCTCAGCAGTCGTAGCCATCCTCCAAGCAAAATAGAAGCGTGATGCCATGTTTTTTTTCACTACACAACTCCACAAACACAAAATTTTTGTTAAATCACTTCTTAACAAACCAGTCTCACTTCGAAAACTTTTGCGAGTAACTTTACTATCGCGTTAGTGGGAAGTTAACCGTTCGAACTGTCAAAAGTGTCAAATTTGCAACTCAAACTCGCAAAATGCCTCTCTAAACGCGTTAACGCGCTCGATACGTAAACTATTCGAGCGTCGCTATCGACAACGTAACATAAACACATCTCACACTCGCAAAAAATAGTTTATAACGTCGCTCCTAGATGGCGCTGATGAAATTCCATACAAAATCGCGTTTACGCTAACGCGATCGAGTAGGTTAAAAAACTCAAACTAAGCACAGGAACGGAATAAACCATACGACGTAGGGAGAGGGGTGCGGGGGGCGGATACCATTCTCTGTACACGGATGGATTTGTGAATCGGGCGGCGTACTACGCTCACAGAATCAAATCCGCCGTTATTCTAGTCTGAATTTTAAGTATTATGTAAGTTTAAGAAAAAAAACTTGGTGAATCATCAAAGTCATAAAGATTCATTTCAATCATCTATGTAATAAAACAAAAATGAATAAAAATCAGAACCATCTCTGTTCTATGACTGCGACGATATATCATCACGCTACGAGTAATAGAAGCGGAGCAGCAATGAAGAATGTTTCAAAATCGGGGGGTTTTTTTTTTCATACTTGGAGCTTCCGCTGCGTACGCCGAGTAAACGGTTAAAGTTACACAAAAGTCATGTATGAGAGTATTGTTCTTCTTTTGAAGGTCTACAAAAAAGTCCGCGAGAGCATATGTCTATCTTTTAAGATAAGCTCACTATAACATATTTTTTGCTAATAAAATTCTGAAATCGACCCGAAACCTTTAAAGTTGGAGGGAAGGGAAACCCTATGTATAGTGATAAATGAAAGTACCGTGTTATCCCGAATTTAATGCGAGCGAAGCCGCGGGCAAAAGCTAGTAGTAAAATATGCGCCTAAATGAGTTCATTGATTCATCTAGAGAAGTTAGAACCTGCCTGGATGAAGAAAATAATAATCAAAAATATTAGTTAAATCATTTTTTTTTCTTTTAAAACATGTGGTATAATACTTTGTGCTTTTATTTGTAAAATGTCCTCGTCGTCATCCACTTTTCTTTTTCCTGCTAATATTTTGTTTATATTTTTACAGTAATTGTGTGTATACATTTTAATTTAATCATAGTAACTGTTATAATGTTTACGTTTTTATCTTTATGAATGTTACAATCAATGAAATTAAAATTACATAAAAATATGATTGAAATTTTCATAATTTCTTTAATATCATTCTTGTGCAAATTTTCTTTTAAAACTATATTTAAAATATCTTGAATGTTAGATACTAATTCAACTAAAAGTGGATGTGGATAAGAGAGCCAGCGACGACCTGCATATTCTCTATAATTTATATAATCAATAGGGTTGTTTGTTGTTAAGCATTTTGTGCAGTTAGAGCAAGACTTGAACACTTTTTTTAACTTTTTAAGGACATACCCTGATATATATTGCAATGTCATTTTCTTTTTCCTTAATGGGAATAAAATTTATGTCAAAAAAACTGTCAATGTTTATGCAGGTCGTCGCCTTTTCCTCTTGGCTGTTATCATCGACGACGAGGGCATGCAAGGCATCACAATAATCCCCTTCACAGTTTCTGCCCCGAGTTTGGACACTATTTAAATTATTTATTAATAAAGTTGTGAATGAAGACTCAAATTGGTCGCATGTGGGATTATTGTTGCGGCACCCCTGGCTTCTAATAGCCCCAAAGAAATTTTCCAAGGGATCTTGGTTAAGATGCCGCATCCAAACTGAAGTTATCCCATAATTGATTGCTAAGTTTTTGACTAATATTTCTATACCATTCAGTGTCCAAACCCAATTGGCAATAGTGGGTACTTTATCTTCTTTACCTGAAGATATATTTATAAAATTTCATGCTATTGAACATTTTTTTGGCTTCTGCCCAGGTTTTGTGGTGAGACGACCTGGGCGTCACTGGTCCTAATAAAGGTTTTGCTTGCTTATTTTTCATAAAGCTGCCATTCACGGAGTCAAATGTATCATCCATGAACATCAGCAAATCCGCAGTGTCCTTGCACTCTTCCGATAATATTCCTTTGTCTGAAAAACAAAAAAATTGTGAAGCAGGTTGTAAGAAAATCAATAATTCAAAGAAAACACTGAAATGCTTTAGCAATTGGACAAGTCTTATAATTTTACCATTCATGTTTAATAAATAAATAACTATAATTAAGAAAAAACACAACAAATACCTGCAAGATATCCCATATTGGATGCAACAGTGCGGCTAAATATTTGGCTAGCAAATTTGACTTTCATTTTATTAATTTTTTGGGCCTGCACATGTTGGTCAGTTAATTTTGGAATTAAGCGGATGCCTTTGTATCCCGGGTTTTCTTTTTGGAGGTCTTCCAAATGGGACCATTTCGCGGTCTTGGATACATTATCTTTAACGAAAGTTAGATTTTTTGTAAGTAAATTGTTCCTCATGCCTTTTAGCAGGTGAGGGGGATCATATAAACATACTATCTCTTCATTATTTATTAATATAATGTTGGGTTTTGTGTCTTCTCTCCCCTTCTTAAATATATTCCTTGTGTTTCATTAATGAGTAAATTTAGGGCATGTCTGTTATTCGTGCCTTGGTCACATACTGTTGCCATTACTTGAAAGCCCACCTTTTGCAATTCTGTTATAACTGTTTTTATCTGCCTAGCCAATTCAGGTCCCTTGGTAGCACTTCTTGAAAAGGTATATAAAAGTGCCTGTTTATAATAGGGATGATGACCATTTTTTTTTCTGCTATTATATTCATGGACCGCATTATAATAGGAACATTGGTAAAAAAAATTACTCCGTTAACATTAACACTCACAGAGATTTTTCAATTCTAAAAACACAATAATGGACTTTGAAAAACGCTTCATACAAATGGCTACCTAGTTATGACGTCACGCCTCAGTAATTCGTATGCATAGTTTGTGAATTTTGTACTACAACTATATTAAATGTTGCGTTTATTCAAATGGTATAATAGCAAAAGTTGCTATAAGTTATATGTGTTATCCTTTTGTTTACAATTTTTTGACAATTAATGTACTTTAAAAATGGACTTGGCCACCCATCTTTGAAGACTAATAAAATTCATAAATCATGAGTTTTCGAGCTGAGAGTAAGCACATCGTTATTTTTAACCTAGATTTGTAATGATATAAAATAGTTCTTACGATTCCAGGACCTAGTCATCATGCCTATTTCTTATTAATCCCCGGATCATGAACACTTGAGCGTGGTCGGCAAATTCTGGTTTCCATTCAACTCCATTGTCTATAAACCCTGTAATTTTGTCTTACCTTTCATGAAACATGAGATGGGGTTTTAAAGATACTTCGTCAAACTAATATAACACATAGTTTATCTTCCTTAGACATATTTACAGCTCGCTGCTGTAGTTACGCAAAAATTTTGTTATTAATGCCTGGTCTTATATTTGATTTTTTAATTAATTTTTACTAGAGTTTGAGGGCTTGGCAATATAAAAACTTTTCGCAAAAATCGGTAAGCTTTAGCACTTTGTTTTAAAATGGTTAAAGCCACAATTTTTTTTTATTCAATGTAAAACGGCGCCCCTTTTCCTTTTTTTTAATTTGGCGGAATTGCATGAAAATTAATAATCTCGCTGCATGAGACAAATTTTCTAATGTTTTTAAAAACCATGTGTTCACTGCTAATTTTTTGGCTGCTTTTATTTCATCTGTTTTTTATGTAATTTATTTTTTGATTTGTACAGATTTATTTTCATAGAAATAATTTTCTTGTGAAGTTCTCTTTCTGCAGTTGTCATAAACAGACATTTGGTATATTTTTTTACTGTCTTAACTTTAGTCATCACAGGTGTTTCTGTAAAAAAGGATTTCACTTTTAGTTCTTGTGCAAATAACCATGCACTTGTCGCAGTTGAGGCATATTATTTTACAGCCATATGAAATATAATTTAAAAACATACTTATTATTTCTGTGGACTTATTATCTAGTTGTGGGTCTGCAGGCAAAGCTATTTTGGTTGGCTCTAATATCTTATTTGACTCCAACTTCTTAATCACTGGATCTGAGAATTGGAAAAAGAAAGAAAATAAATTATACAAAAAATGAAAATCTAAAAGGTAGTTAACTACATGTGCAAAAGATAAAAATATAGGTTTTAATTTTATTTATTATTTATTCATTTATTTAACAATTTATGCACACACAGAAAAGACAAAACACAATAAACATGGAAAAGTACATACAAAGGCACAGCTTATTTCACAATGAAATTTCTTCCCGCTGGCCAAAACAAAAGGAAACAAAGTAAGGAAAGTAGGCAAGTGTGTACTAATAATAAAATAAAAATACACATATATGAAATATATATATATGATTATGGATAAATACATAAGTTATAAAAAAATATATATAAGCACCCTAAATTATTTTAATTCATATAGACATATAAATAAATGATAAATTTACATGTAGAAAAATATGATAATATACATAAATTTAAAAAGAAGAAAGATAGAAGTCTTTAACTCGTCTCTTAAACAAGGAGACACTTGCACTATCGCGAATTGTAGAAGGCAGAGAATTCCACAGTCTGACTGCATGAACAGAGAAAGAATACGAGAAGAAATCAGACTTATGTGCTGGAAATTTAAGAAGAGACCTTAAGTCTCTAACATTATCATACAGTTTTTAAATTGCTTATTGTCATCTTTATCATCAATTTTCGTTAGATCCAAAGACAACACATGTTTTTCAGAATCTAAAAAATTAGTAAGATCTTTAAGAGCATACTTTACAAATAAAACTAGGTTCTCTGTGGTCAAGCAGTGTAATCCACTGGCTTTTAACCTAATGCACTGGTCTTAGGTTCAACAAATAATGCAAAGGCATTAAAAATTATGTATAAATCATGAATGTCTAAAATATTAATTTGTTCAATAGCATGCACAGTGTAAATGGTACCAACCAATATTTTCTTTTCCTATGTTAATATGAGAGGCAGAGGTGGATGGAAATGGCTCAGCTTGCTGACCTAGAGAAAAAAACAAATATATTTGACATTTACAATAAAAGGAAAAACAGTGTTTCTAATGTATATTATTTATGTCATAAAGTTAATGGGACAGTTAGTTAGCTCTCCTGGTTACACCTGACCTGACGGATGCAATGTTGGCGAAAATAATAACAGCCGTCATCCAAGATGACAAATGTTAGGTATTTTACTTTTGCTCATCCACAACACAGCAGTGCAACACCCCTATTTCACAGCATGATATCTGGCACTATGGTGGTACCTACCTAGATGACTCAGTACCATGTCTGCAACCTAGTAAACTTATTTTAATTTACTCATTAGCACCTAGTAAGTACTTGTTATTACTGTCTTTTTTTATAATATTGTCATTGTAAAGGATAAAATGCTAATAAGCCAAAATGACATTTATAGGAAATCTAGTTTGGTTTTTTTTTCTTTTTGGATAAAAAAGATATGTCTGATATTTTTGATGTTTTAAGAGAAAAAAATATACTTCGATTTTTTTTCCTAAATGTTCAGAATAGTAGTGAAAACATGAATAAAATTCAATGGTGTTCTTACACCTAATATGTGTTTTTGTAGTGATAGTAGACCTGAAACATAAGAAAATTAAAATTTCATTTGCAATCTTAAACTTGATAGCAGTTGAGTGACAGTTCGCCCAGTAAACCATACATAGTTTTACAGAGGCTTGACAACAATCATGCTTCTAGTTTTTCATTATATTTAAGCATTTAATTCTATGGTTAGGCTTGGCTAGGAGGATTCTAATTTGAAAATATTCAAAAAATTAATATAAAAATAATAGCACTTCAGTAGCTCCTTCATAATTATATTATGCCAGTGTATTACTATATGATGTATAGTTACAGGATGTGGGCAGATTGTCTGCATTGTGATGTATGCAAAGTGGAGAACAGCTCATGAGTTTTTTCTTGTGCTTTCAAATTGCATGGTAGCAATTATACCTTTAAAATCAGCAAAATATGTTTAAAAAATATATACACCACAAAGTATAATTTTATTTATGTGATATAAATATATAATTTGGAGGTAATTTTACATACAAGATGGTTCAATGTACCTAAAATTTGTTTTAAAAGTCCATACCTGGCAAACTAAGTGTTGGCACTGCATTTTTGCTTAATTTGTTAAAGCGGCAATGATATTTCAGTTCAAAATGTTGATGACACACTCTGCGGTACTTAAATATAAAATTATTTTCAAGGCCAAGGACATCACCTCCAACTGCATACAACCATGTGTTGAACCTTTCTCTTTCATTTTCTGGGTTTGGGAATCGGTGCAGGACTCGATTTGTGTCTGAAAAAATAATTCTTGTTTACAATTCCAATTTCATGGAATATTTTACATCTACATAAATTATTGGACATATATGTAAATCAACAGTTTATTTTTTTCAAGTTCCTACTGTATTTAATGAAGTATGCATAAAGCGGTAAGATATGAGTTTATTGTTTGTAAAGGATTTCGTTTGTAAGGGCAACAAAACTACGGGAATGTTACTTATACAAGACATGGGATCATTCATAAATGTACAACACATGGGATCATTCATAAACCCAATTATAACCAAAGCCATGTTTGGATGATTTGTATTTAAATTAGGTAGTTATTTGAACTTACCTCTACTTCCGTCACAGCCTGGAACGCAACAGTATTTTTCTGATGCCATTGTGTAATCACAACACCTCTGGTCTGTTACAATAAAAATCACACACAAGAGTCCTATCTCACAATAATTGGAAGAATCACACCCGGAGGAACAAAAGCTCAACTCAACAGGAAAATTCTTAACAATATCACTTACTGGGTACACTTGCGGGACGGTAAACAAAAAAGAATTTGAAGACCGGCGAAGTGTAAGCAAACAAGTGACGACAATTTGACATGTGATGAAATTGGGTTGATACGTTACTTAGTGTTGCCAGTGAAAAAGCTGTTTCTACCACAATTTATTTTTATATGTTTGATTACTTGTTTTTTTTAGCTTTTTACTTAAGCAACTACTGAATACTTAATGAATATTTAATATCACAATCTTTTATTCATGTACTTCATATTGTTTACATTTTAATATTAACAATAATGCTTTGAATAAATCTACTATGTGACAAAATATTTTTTAGGGAGTTATACATATTACGCATCTGTAGTGACATCTATTGGTAATAAAAATAATTATTCGCCCTCTGTATTTGAAATTAGGAACTATTACATTATAGTCCTAACGATTTAAAAAGCGCTATTATACCTTCAATGATCTAGAATGCACCATACCACTTTAATTCGTAGTATATCATACGTGTTGTTGCCCATATATTAGTACTAAGATTGTGGACCCCGTTGTACACGTTTTTTATATTCTCAATAGATAAGTTTATTGCAAAATTGATGTTTTGTCCACACAAGTTAACATGGTAGCAGAGCGTAGTTCGTAATGTGGACACAGTTTGTCAAATATAAACAAATATTTATTCAGAAGACATACCGGCAAAAACTTAACCTAAAAGTGCACGTGAACACGTTTTTATTATTCTACACAAAAGACTCAGTTTAACAATATATATGTTGAAAATGTCTTCAAACAATTCACTAGCCTTGATTGAGAAGCTAACCGGTCGGGAGAACAACAGCACCTGGAGATTTGTAGTAAAAACCTATCTTGAACATGAGGAGCTGTGGGACTGTATAGAACCCGAACCTAGCAAGCCCGTTGACCTAAAACGTGACCTGAAAGCTAAGTCTAAAATAATCCTATTAGTGGACTCGGTCAATTACGTCCATATTCTGGAGGCAACTTCCGCAAGAGCAGTGTGGGAGAGATTGGCAAATGCTTTTGACGATTCAGGATTGACCCGTCGCGTAGGGCTGCTCAGAGACTTGTGTACAACTAATCTAGATGGATGCAACAATGTTGAAGAATATGTGAGCAAAATAATGACCACAGCTCACAAGCTACGCAATATTGGCTTTAGAGTGGATGAGGAGTGGTTGGGTACACTTCTTCTCTCTGGTCTCCCTGAAAGCTACAAACCTATGATCATTGCCATAGAAAGTTCAGGCACAGTGTTGCCAACCCAAATTTTAGAAAATTGGTTGATCATGTGCCAAATGTTGGTAGAAGTTGGTAGAATGTAAAATGCAAAATTGGTAGATCTACCACCTTAACTTAGAAAAAAAAAAGATTAAAAATACATGATCTGTTCGTAAAATATTTATTTTTTGGAGTTGTACATATTTTTATTAAATAATTTTAAATGTTCTGCACTAGGCTGCCCATTGTTTGATAAAAATCTCTTTGTACGTAACAATCCCTCTAGAGTCTCTGTGCAAATTCTATTTCTTTGCGAGGTTTTCATAATGTTAATTGCAGAAAAACAATCGCTCCACGTTGGCGCTACTATGTGGAAGTGCGAGTAATTTTCTAACAAACTCGCATACCAGGTGAAACATTGGGGACTGTTCTCCTTTTTTAAAGGATAAAATATGCTTTCAAAATTCTTAAGGTGTGGGATCCACATTTTTGTCTGTAAATGTCATGTTCCCCAATAATCTCCACTCTGGGTCCAATTCGGTAATGTTTTCTGGGCATAATCCTTAAAATAAAATTGTAATGTAATTAAAAAAAAGTCTAGAGTAGATACCATTAATTAATGAATTATGTCTGGAACTTGCCTGGAAACTGAACTGCTACATGAGAAAAAGTTCTGACCGCATGTTTTTCAATAATCTGTTTCGGATTCATGAATTTAAAACACTTCAATCTTTGTTTCTCATTAAAACAAAAACGCTGCTTTATTTGTTTTGCACTCTCCATATAAAAGAGAAAGCATTTTTCTTTGAACTGTACTATTTCCATTTCATTCATTCTATCCAGAAAGTCTTGTTTCAATAACAGGGAAATAACATTGTCCCCAAGGTATATTTCTTCAATTGGTACATGGTTTTGTTTATTTTCATAATCTAAATTCAAAATTTTGTTCTCTAAATCCAGATCAAAATCCTTGCTACTATTTTTTTCACCTTCTGTCAGCTGTAGTTATTCTGGTTTGATAAAACATTCCAAAATAGTCTTGTAAGTAATAAAAATCCGTTCATATAATAAATAAAGTTTAGGACTTTCTGATTGCATTTCTTCATTAATGGCATGGAAATAAAGCAACACGTAATCCAAAAAAATTAAGTACAGCTCTGTTGACGGATCCACAGCCTTCACATGGATGGTTTGAGCTGCAAGCAGCCTATCATTCAAAACAGCATTTTGGAAATATAACTTTAAAGCTGGAAGCTGTTCTAAAAGCCACCTTTCACACATGCTTCATGCTTTAAACTATTTGCATGTTTATTTAAAATAAATCTTGCACCGGCACACTTTAGATCACACCTACATGATTTACAATAAAAATATCCTTCACCCTTAGTACTTTCTTGAAGCCAACCTGCAAATTCCTTATCCTTCTCCCATAATTTTGAATATTTTTGGTCATAGTGCCTTTTTCTTTGTTTTCGTGGCGGAGTTCCTAACCTAGAACTCTCTGTCTCGCTTTCGCTGCTATCAGAATCCATTATTAAAAAGAAATACACGCCACGCAACCGCTAATTAATGCAAGCACCGTTTAAACGTAGTTTTCGAGGAGCAAAGAAAATATTCATTAAAATCACTCTATTTCGCAATATAGCAAGCTTAACACACACACCTTCCACACAATCCAAATCGAAACCTATAAAGTTGGCTTCACACGTTTGGCGTTTTGGTTGGGGCCACAAGACTAAGTAGTAAGAACAGAACAGGGTGGGTACCGGCTAACTAATATGAAAATTAGTGAAAATTAAAAAAAAATGGTAGATTTTAGGTCTAGGTTGGTAGATAGGTAGACTGAAGTGAAAAGTGGTAGATCTACCAAAAAGTTGGTAGATATGGCATCAGTGTTCAGGCATGAAAATAAGTGCAGACTCTGACAAATCAAAAATTTTAAATTGCATTTAACAGAGGACCTCGGTGCTTCAATTGTAATAAGTATGGACATATAGGTGCTCAGCGCAAGTCAAAAACGAAACAAAAGAAAGCACAAAGTTCAAGCTATGCCGCTGCTTTCATAGCTTCAGGTAACTCTGGTGATTCATGGTTTGTTGACTCTGGTGTGTCTATGCACATGACCAAATGTAATAATATGCTGAAAAATGAAGAAACACCTGTCACAAAGACAATAAAAGTAGCAAATGACAAATTATTATCAGTACACAGTTCAGGACAGTTGGCTTTAGAAGTATTTATAGTGAGGAAGGGATTATAGTGAGGATAATATACGTAAATTCAAGGATAGCATTTCGTCCCTCTCTTTCTCTGAAGTATACGAGGCAAAATACGTTGGATAAAGCGTTTGAAATATTTTATGATTGGTTATTGTTATTATATGATCTCTGTTTTCCTAAAATAAAAGTTAAAATTGTAACTAACTGTAAAAGCAAATGGATAACCAAAGGCCTTAAAAAGTCATGTGCACGTAAACGGTCCCTCTATTTAGCATGTCAATCGACAAAAGAAAATAAGGATTTCAGTCTAGGTAGGTACAAAAAAATATTCGAAAACATTGAGACAATGCATCAAACAATCACAAGTTCTACAAAATAGAAAAATAATAAGAATAGCAAAAATAAATGTAAAGCAGCTTGGAATGTCATTAAAAATTTAACATACGAGCCTAGCAGAGAGAGGAAAGATATTGAAGAAATAACAATAAATTCTAAAACTTATACTGACCCTAAAAAAATAAGCAATCTGTTTAATGACTTTTTTATAAATATTACAAATAATCATAACTCAACAAATTCTCAACCGGTTAACTTTAGTGAAATCAGGAAAACTATCAATGAAGATGTACCTCAATCTGTGTTCTTGTCGCTGGTTACAGAGGATGAACTTCTTAAGATTATAAGATCGTTAAGCAACACCAACGCAGTAGGTAATGACGAAATTTTAACTAAAATATTAAAAAATGCTAGTAAATCTCTTTGTAAGATACTTTGTTACTTAATAAATATGTCCTTCGAACAAGGTACATTTCCAAAGCTTCTTAAGTATACTATAATCAGACCGCTGCTTAAAAATAGTTTATCTAATAATAAAGAAATGAATAATTATAGGCCTATAGCCCTCATACCTGTCATATCAAAACTTTTTGAAAAAGTAATGTTGCAAAGACTTCATAACTTTGTATCTACCCAAAATATATTGAAACGGGAACAGTTCGGCTTCCAAAAATCTAAATCAACATCAATGGCTACATTCAATCTTATTAAAATAGTGACAGAATCTTTAAATGAGAAAACCCCGGTTTCCGCTTTACTATTGGACATGACGAAGGCCTTCGATTTCGTTCATCCTAAAATATTACTGTATAAGCTGAGTAAGTATGGGATTCGAGGAACTGCTTATAAATGGTTGGAAAGCTATCTTGCTGACAGAAAGCAATGTACAGAAATTTTTAGAACAGTAAAAAACCAGTTGATAGCGTACAGATCGGATTTTAGAAATAATGAATTTGGCGTTCCCCAGGGTAGCATACTTGGTCCATTTCTCTTTCTTCTATATATTAATGACCTTCCTAACGTAACCGAACACCAATGTATACTATTTGCAGATGATACCAGTATTTTAATTAAATGTAATGATAAAATTAACTATGAGCAAGATATAAATAAGACACTAAGTAATGTAATAAAATGGTTAATGAATAATAATCTTCACATCAACTTGACCAAAACAAACATAATACAATTCCAAAATTATAATGCTAAGAACATTCCTCTTCGTATTACTTATGACGATAAACTTATTGAAGAAGTTAAAACTGCAAAGTTTTTAGGCATAATTCTTGACCAAAACTGTAATTGGAAACCACATGTTGAATCAGTGTGTAGCAGGCTCGATAGATTTGTATTTGCCATAAGAAGATTGAGAGCAGTTGTATCCCAAGAAGCAGCATTAAGTGCATATTTTGGATACGTTCACTCTGTGCTTTCTTATGGTTTGTTATTATGGGGGAATTCTGTAGAGGCAACGAGGTCATTCAAAGTTCAGAAAAGGTGCATAAGAGCACTTTGCAAACTAACGAGTAGGGATTCGTGTAAACCTTGGTTCAAAAAATTAAATATATTACCATTGACATGTTTATACATCAGAGATATTTGTGTATTTGTAAAAGGAAACCAAAATTATTTCCAAAAACATTCTGATGTTATTGCACGAAAGACAAGGCATCAAAATCGTTTGTATATTCCTAAAAGTGTTCCCTTGAGTTGTTTAAGAAAAATGCCTTTTGTATGGCTATATGCATTTATAATAAATTACCAGATCATCTAAAAGAATTACCTATGACGCAGTTTAAAAAGAAGCTTTTTAAAATTTTGATTAATAAATGTTATTATAAATTAAATGATTTTTTAACTGACCATTTAGATGATTTATAGGTAGGTTAGGTATTAAGAGAAATGACTCAATAATAAAATATGTTTGTAAAATTTCTATATTGTATACTTTGACATTTAATGATGATAATTTGTTTCTTATTATTTTAGCTATAAGTAATTAATATTTGCACGCCATTTTACTGGTAGAATGTAAAGGACACCAGAGATTGTAAAAATATGTATAATACTTACATTCGAGCAAATAAATGAATTCTATTCTATTCTATGCAATGATAAAGGTCAGTACAATACAATTATGTTACAAAAAGTACTTTATGTGCCAGAGCTAACCACAAACCTATTATCTGTTAGTCAAATCATCAAGAATGGAGGTCAAGTAAAATTCAATAGTAAAGGCTGCACTATAATGATTAAAGACAATGTTGTTGTGGCTTCTGCCAGTTTAATCAACAACATGTACAAGTTAAATGTAAAGTGTGAACATGCATACATATCAGAGGTTGATGAGGATGCTTATACATGGCATCAACACATGGGTCATTTGAATTTTCAAGATTTGGCTAAAATAGTAGAAAATACTAATGGTGTGAAAATATCTCATAAAGATAACAAATTAACTTGTATCACATGCTTAGAAGGGAAAGCAGAGACGTCTACCATTTAAACAAAGTGAATGCAAAACAACTAAATTGTTAGAATTAGTACACACAGATGTTTGTGGACCAATGGAGACCAGATCATTAGGAGGTGCAAATTATTTCATGACGTTTATAGATGATTATTCTAAAAAGGTATATGTATATGTTTTACATAAGAAGTCTGAAGCTCTAGAAAAATTCAAAGAGTTTATAAAGTAAACAACATCATTTAAGGTTGGAAGCAAACTGATTTATTATTCATTTGTATAATCTACCTACAAAAACTTTAACAATTATTATAATCGACCTACCCACTGGTTTCATACATAACATACCTTTCCATCATAATCATAAGTTACAAAATAACAGAGATTTTCCCTAAGAAAGCAAACAAAAAAATATAAGACTAATTTATAACAGAACTGATTAAAATACTGTAGTACACTAATCATCAGGTATGCCAATTATGTCTGACCATAGACAGGATCAGGATCTGGGATTTCTACTCTGTCAGGCTCTTGACTAGAGCCTGTTTCATTATCTGGTCTATCCCATGACAACCTAGGTTGACGAATACTCTGTGGCTGCGAACGAGTCTCATTTCTAGCCAACATCTGATCAATATGTCGTCGATGTACTCCATCTTCGTTCTAACCCTGTATGAGGCCGGCCCTTCCACCTCCTCCACAGTCCCCTTTATCCACTTCTTTGTACCACCATACATGTGAATTAACACAGCGTCATCTACTTTAAAACTTCTCTTAGGAGACTTATGTGCTGCTGTTTTCGAATTGTTGTTCCATAGTACTTTCCACATGTCTGGATGGAGACTGATACGGCTGTTCTATAATATTCGCCATTAAAGTCATTTTATTAGTAGAGCTATTTGGGACGGTTCGTAGTAAATAACACTTTGGTAGCTTCTCAGACCTGGCATGATGGAATCACCCATTTTCCTGAGTTTATTTTTAAAAGTTTGTATTGCTCTTTCAATTTGGCCATTAGTGGCCGGATGATATGGTGGAGAGTAAAGGTGTTTTATATTATTTTTCTTCAAAAAATGATTGAATTCCTCTGATTTGAACGCTAGACCATTGTCAGATACCAAAACTTCTGGTAAACCCTGGGCAGCAAACACCTTTCTTAAAATGGTGATAACAGACAAACTGCTCATTGATGGTACAATCTCTGCCTCAAACCATCTGCTGTAACTATCTATGAGAACAAAAAAAGTTTTGCCATGAAATGGACCTGCGAAATCCACATTTACCCGGCTCCATGGTTTGTCTGTATTGATCCATGTTTGAGGATCTCTAGGCGGATTATTTCTAACCATTTGACATTGCTCACACTCGGCCACCGTCCGTTCGATATCTTTGTCTAAGTCAATCCACCATACATACCCTCTAGCAAAAGCCTTTGTTTGGACTAAGCCTGCATGTGGTGCATGCAATAACTCTAAAACTTCACATTGAAGTATCTTAGGTATCACCACTCTGTTACTCCACAGTAAACAGTCTTTACTGAGTGAAAGAGCTTCCCTCCTATTCCAAAAAGCTTGTAAGGTCGGATCTGCGTTATGTTGTGGCCAACCGTGAAGTACACTAAAGATAACCTTTTTTAAAAGTGGATCCTTCCTTGTCTCAAGTGCGATCCTCCTTGCATCCAGATTCCACCCACTAGGACGATCCTCCAGTAATAGTACGTCTTTTACACCACCTTGTCCCTTTACATTAGATGTTGTTTGGTTATTCCACCTACTAAGGGCATCTGCATTGCCCATTTAACTAATAATACATGAGGCATCTCTAACATCACTGTTCTAACCACAGACATCAGAATATACATTAGACTGGACAAGCCGCCAAGTTTATAGGCAGTCCCAGTGTCGCAATTTCTTTTCGGTTCTTACCTGTGAAAAGTTATTATATTTCTTGGTAAATTTACTGATTCATTTCGATGATGGTATGTTACAATTGCACAGGATGGCATTTTGGAAAAAAACGGTAATTTCTTCTAATATTCGTGCGTCTTGACTCGTCTCACAGAGCGTAAACTGGTAGTCAGTGTATGCTCGTTGAGCTTACAGTTGTCGCACTTTAAACGCGGCTTGCCCCATCTCCTGTATTGGGAAATCTGTGGTTCTAACACTACCTGTTAAATGATTAGCGCGATACGAAATTGACCAAAAAGTTGTATTTCGGTCCAATTGTAGTTACGTTATAGCTGTCAAAATTTAGCGCGATCGGCCTCCTGGAAGGTCCTTTATCGGATACGTCAATAATCAAAGCAAGAAAATGGATACTTCGTCTGACTGAAGCATCAGACCAAGTCGTTGCGCTGATTGAAGGTGACCAAAACCTGAGTCAAGTGGCACGGCAGCTGAATATGAGCCGTTACGCTGTGCGGCGTGTATATCAAAATTATCAGGACCGTTGGCTATTACTGTCGCCCAGGTTCCGACCGAAAACGCCGCACATAGGAGCGTGATGACCGTTGTCTTGTGACATCGTCCCTAAAAAATCCCTGTCCCTGGGGCTACACCAACGGGAAATGTCATTAAATGAAGCGTTTACTACAGGTGTGACCACCATATTAACGCGATCATTTTCAACGTCATTTCAACGCCGCTTGCCGTTTGGCGATAACTCGACTGTCGGTACATCAAAGAGATTTTAGCGAGAATGAATGCGTTCAAGCGGTCACACTTGAATATGTCAATTAGTATTGTGATCGCATAGGGTTGCCGTTTTTTATTTTTGCGTTTAAAGTATATTGGTTATTATAGGTTTTGCATTTTGTATTAGAAATTGTAATTTTACTTTTGCGATACTAAAAACTGGTATTTATTTATTCCGTTATAAATATTTTATTCTTACCGAATACCACTTGTCAATAAATACAAAAATAAGTTAATATGATATAAGATACGGCTAGTAATAAAAATATTTTTAAATGTTTGAACTATTGTTAGTGTGTAGTACCTACGACTAATATCAAAATCAGCATCATCAAAATACTCGTGTAACTTAACAATTTACTTAACTTTAAATTTTGATGTAATTGTACTCTATACAGAGTACAATAATAGAATAACATAAATATTTTATTATAAAGTACGGGCGGCAACCCTGATCTTGCCGTTTTTCTCTTCATCAATAACTAACACGTTAATAATTTCAAGTGTGGCCACCCACTTTTGCACGTTAAATTTATCGCGGTTGTTTAACATTGATTTTTTTTTTTTTTTTTTTTTTCCGTCGGGAAAGACCTCGTCTTCCACACCGGTCGGGACCGGCGTGGATATGTGGGGCTAGTGCTGCCAGAGTTGGTAGTTGGTAGCAATTACCCACAAAAACCCGACGCACTCCGTCCTGCACCATTAAAGAGGATACGGGAAGCCGGTTAGATATCACCGCGTCCCGTCGATGCTAGCCAACGCTGGACCCGTCATGCTTACCCTGAGCATAGGTAAGCGGCAGGAACGACCAGGAGTGGAGTCTGTTCCTGCTCGCCATGGAGGAAAACCGTGTGCAAGGCCGACCGAGCATCCGATGCCCGATGCTGGCTAGTTTCCCCCATCTGGGGCAGAAGGCGGTCGTGTTGTCGACGCCTCCTCCCAGGGCGTCTTTTGCGAAGAGGTAGGGCAGACGGTCGTCTTCCCGCTGCCTCTCTGCAGCCTCTTTTCGTGCCATGACCGTTTCACAGAAAGCGAGAACCGCATTCCAGGCTCTTGTGCTTTCGTCATAGCTCTGACGACATTGGGTAAGGAAAGGTCGTTACAACCGATCATTTCTTTCAGATCCAGTCGTTGAGGAGACCACGCGGGCATTCTGTGAACGTATGCTCTGCTGAATCTTCCTCTGCACCGCATTCGTGGCAGGATGCATTGATCTCTCTTTTAATGCGACACAGGTAGCGGCCAAAGCATCCGTGTCCTGTTAACATTTGAGTCAAGCGATAAGAGATATGGCCATGACGTCTCTTGAGCCAGTCTTGCAATACTGGAGAAACAGCATCTAATGTTCGCCGTCCTACAACTGATGTATTAAGGCTTTCTGTCCAGCGTTGCACTAGTTGCTCCTGTGCCAAACGCCGGACATTAATTACGTCTGTAGGATTTGGGAGCTCGCATACAGGCGCGCTGCGCTGCCATTCAAAAATTGAGGTTGACACCTCTGCTTCAAGCCCAAGGCGGTGTACAAGCTAGAACGCACGCAACGGCCCTTGCAACTGTAGTGTAGGCTCGTATTACACGCAGGGCTATTGCCCTCTGTGGTCTCCGGAGCAGGGAGATGTTTCTTCTATCTAGTGAATCCACCCATATTGGAGCTCCGTATAGGGCCATGCTTTTTAAACCCCTGCATAAAGGCGTCGACATGTAGCACTAGGACCTCCCAGATTTGGTAAAAGCCAACCAAGGGAGGTAGCAGCCTTTAACAACCTTGGAGCTAGTGCCTTAAAATGCTATGAACTTACAGCGACTGTCTAGTATAAGGCCTAAGTATTTCATTGTATTTTTAACGTCTATTCGTGTTCCATTTACGATAATATGGGCGTCTGGTGGTATTCGACGTCGTGACCATGGAAAAGTATTGCTTCGGTTTTCTTAGCGCAACTTGAAGTCCAAGTTACTTATTCGGTCTGCAATATATGTGGCACCAGTTGTAGCAAGTCTAGCAACATCCTTATAGTTACTACCCCGGGCTGTCAAAGCGTGTCATCTGCATAGCAAATAACATTTAGCCCGCATGGAGCTACCC
Source organism: Leucinodes orbonalis (assembly GCA_019425675.1). Taxonomy (NCBI): domain Eukaryota; kingdom Metazoa; phylum Arthropoda; class Insecta; order Lepidoptera; family Crambidae; genus Leucinodes; species Leucinodes orbonalis. The sequence continues at coordinate 73,991 of PQWD01004093.1, forward strand.
GCAACAACCAGTCAAATCGATATTCCACAGGAAGGGTCCAAGAACCGAGCCCTGTGAACACCGGTCTCCACTTTCCTACTTTGACACGACCATTACTCCCAACAAAAGTTACACTTCGATCTTCAGATAACTTTCTATATATCTTGTACAGGTAGTAAGTACTCGATGAAGCGAAGTGCCTCTAGAATAGTAGAATGAGGAATGCTATAAAGGCATTGCGATATCAAACGATACAGCCAACACCTGCTCCCCGCCTTCAACCGCGTCAGCTACCACCTTTTTTAACTGTGATAGCGCATCAATAGTAGAACGCCCTCTTCTAAAACCAAACTGTCTCAAAGACAAATCTGGTCCTACCGTGCTTAAGTGTCGGTTGAGTCGAGCTACAATAAGTCTCTCAAACAATTTGGCAATTTCGTCCAATAGCACAATAGGTCTATATGCCGAAGGTGAAGATATTGGTCGACCATCTTTCCTAATAAGGTACAATAGACCTTCTTTCCAAAGACCCGGGAACTTTCCGACCCTAAGGCACGTGGTGAACAATTGAAGAATCCTAGATTCTAAGAATTCTGTGGCTATTACTACTATACGTCCTGGGATTCCATCAGGACCAGGCGCCTTTTTTTGCCGACGAAGGTGCTCAATAGCAGAGGAAAGCTCCTCCGATGTCACTATTGGTGCGGGTTCTTCTTGGTGTTCCAAAGTACTATCTGTGATGGTATTAGTCTGTTGTCGTTGACAGACTTGAGTCATAGTAGGTGGCTGAAAACCAAATAGGCTACGTGGGAAGAGCGTATCCACTACCATATTAAGAACTTCTGGCTGTAGGGTCCTTGTCACTGGAGGACTTGGAGCACGGAGTTTGTTGCGCGCAGCAAGATAAGGTCTCCCCCAGGGGTCTCTATTGAGTCCTTCCAGCATTTCCTTGCGTGATCGCTCTTTAGCAATAGCGATTGCGAGTTTGAGCTCCTTCTTTGCAGCTTGGTACGCAATATAGAGCCGATCTTCCGCCTCTAAGTCTCTAATTCGGCGTCTACGACTTCTCGTGTAGGCCGGCGTCTAGCTATGCAGGCCGTGCGCAAGTCAGCGATTTCTTGTGACCACCAATATGCCGCACGTTTCTTATAAAAGGGGCGTGATCTTGGCATGGAAGCGTCACAAACCTCTGTTAATGCGCGTCTAAGATGAAAGGCGCCTACATCAACATTACTTTCAGCGTGTTTGTCTTCAGGCCAAAACCAATCCTGAACAAAGGCGGCTTCAGAAGCTGCTGCGGTGTCAAGCTTAGCTAAAGCCATCTTGGAAAACTGTTTCCTTGAACCCTAACTACAGTTGGTAGTGCCGGGTTGCAAACATCGAAGCGGATATAGCGGTGGTCTGATAAGCTTTCTGCCTCCTTTACTACCCGCCAGTTTCTAATGTACGTGGCCAAACAAGGAGTAGCAAATGTCAGATCCACTACAGACCCTCCTTGTTGTCGTACGCACGTATATTCTGAGCCTTCATTTAAAAGAGTGAGGCCGATTGATGCAGCCCACGATTCAACCACTCTACCACGACAGTCAGTGACCCTGTTTCCCCAAGCCTCACTTTTCGCATTCAGGTCGCCTAGAAGACAAATTTGTTTGGGAGACAACCGGAGCACTATTGCCGACAGATTGTCTATAAATGCCTCAAAGTCAGACAAAGGGCGGTTCGGAGATAAGTAAACCCCGATGACTACGATATCCCCACAACTCGCCACTATGTACCCCGATCCACGCTCTTGAAGTAGCGGCAGCGGGCAGTTTGAATGTTACAATCGTACTAACCATCACTATCACCTAGCCAGTTCGACCTTTGAGGGATCGAATATGGTTCCGCGATCACTGTAATAGATATCGACCACTCTGCCATTACCTGGATAGCCAAGTCTTGGGCTCTTGCACAATGATTAAGATTTACCTGTAGAAAGCTGTGATGAGGACCTAAAACCATTATATTATATAGACGTTAAGCCCTACTGTAGCCCCAGCATGTCACATCAACAAATGACGTTTTCGTGTTTAGCATGCAGGCATTGCACTTTTTTGTTTTCAGTCACAAATGCTAGGGTTAAAATTGAAACACATTCGCAGTACTCGTTATTTTACGATTTACCTTTGATCGAATATTGTCCTTGAAATCTATACAGCTCCATCATTTAAAAGATAAGTGTAGAACTGCAACATTTTAATTGTAATCCAACAATTTGTTGAATCTTTAGTGAAATTGAAAACATGGAGGCCTCAAGAGAGATAAAAATATGGATGCTTGCTGATATGATGAAGAGGCTATCTATTCACAATTATGAAATTGGTTCTGAGCATTCGGTGGATATTACCCATATAAACACCCCATACAGCTTCTTTGCTCGTCCAACCATTTACAGAAAATACAGAATATATTTACGAGTATTGCATTTATACAAATATGAAATTCGCCCAGAGGAACTGCATGTAGGAACCATAGTAGTATACAAGTCTACTATTCAGCAACGTTTTATAAGAGGTCGGATCATGTTCATTGTAAATGAAAATGAACAAACTGTCTATGACATTTTTGCTCTGGACTATGGCTACTTTGAAAAGGACATTACAATTAATAGAGTGCGTAAAGTATTTCCAAAAATGGATGTCCCAGCTCTGGCTGTGCACTGCCAACTTGCAAACTGCAAACCAAATGGTGGTTTATGGAAAGATAATATAGCTGATTGTATGAGGTTTTGATAGGGAAAGAAAACCAAAATGATTATCAAAGAAAAATTACCGCACGTCATTGAAGTGGGAACTATCAATTCAAGCCTGGTCTATTGCTACAATGTTAGCATATAGTGGATGCACTTTTCAGGCACACAATGTGCTGGTGCATATGCTTTCAAATCCAGAACCAGAAAAAACATTTTATGATTACATGTTTTATAATCCTGGTGAAATTTTGATAGTGCGCATCCAACAAACATTCACTGTTTTGATTTTATGTATTTGTATTGAAGATTATGAGCGCTACCTCATAGAAAAAAATGAACTTACTAATTTATGTCAAAATGAAGATAACATTAAGCTGAAGACTTGAAAGTGGGTATGCAGTAGCTATTTCATAGATACAAGAAATAAGTATGAAAGGGGATTAGTGAATTCTATAAGATGAAAAATGTAAACTTGCCTGTGTACAGTCATTGATTGGGGAAGCACCATTAATGCTACTTGTTCTTCACTCAAAGTTATCAAGTAATTTTTCAGTACTCCTGCAGCTGCTCTGCATTGCTCCTTTGAACCGAAATATGCAAATGATGCTCGTATTTACAAAGAATATGGTCACTGAATGCCCTTCAAGATAAAATTCTGAGTGGTGGTAATCCAATTGACGATAACAATTTATTCCAAGCGATTTCGTACAGTGACTGTTGCACGGTTCAGCAGCCAGCGTCTCTCTGATCCGCGCGGTCATGTGCTCTCATATGGCTATGTAACCAACTTTTGCCTTAAAGTCCTTAGCACTTCGGCCGTGAGTACGCCACCGCTATAATTATAAGTAAAGCCGTTGGTGGTCTGGCTTAATTTTATCTCGCTTAGTGTCGAGTTCGTCTCTGTCGTGAGATTCAAAGGCGTCGATGTTTTGCCTTAAGAGACGTCCTCCATTCCGGCGCTTTACAGCTGATATGTCTCCCACGTTAAAGGATCAATACTTGCAATTTTCATATGACGTTTGAGAACATCCTTGTACCGCAAAGAGCTGTCCACCATGCTTGCGCTTGCCTTCTGAAGCTCGCAGTAAAGATGCGCTTAGCCAATGCTCCTCCGGCATGCGGACACATGACCACACCAGCGCAATTGGCGCCGCATCAGCTATCCTCAATGCCGCAGATCTTAGCGCGACGAGACTTCGTATTTCCTGATACGTCTGTCCAGCGTATGCCCATGATATTGCGCAACACGAAGATGAACTGGTCCATGTCTTTATATGTCATTTCGATAAAGCCAAGTCTTGAGGAGTAAGAAGACTCGGCAGGACAACGGCTCTGTACCACTGCGATCTTTGTTCTATTTTGAGGTCATGCGAGCNATATATTCCTACATCTGTGCCGGAACCCTTGGTGTAGTAGCTGACGTCCACATATGGGTCGTCAACCTAAATCGTCAGAATGGTCAACGAACTGATTCCGAAACGATTGCCAGTAAATAGAGGTCATTTGAAGTGATGACTTTATACACTGTGTCATGCAGTTCCGTTTATCTTTTTTTGTTGTATTTTTTTTGACGCTATCTTTTCCAGACGGCATTTTATAGTTATCTCCAAGTGAAGCGTAGATAAGAGGCGTATCATTAAAACGTCTCGCAATATGCAACTATTAACTATTATACCCGCCTAACAGCCTACGTAGTGGACGTGTTACTCGCTTAGCTCAAAAAATTTGTCAATTAGGTTTAAATCAGTGTGAATAGTGAATCAAGTGAATATATAGCCTTTCTCTCTAACACATCGGTACTTGTCAAGTGAAGAGGGATAGCAATGACATCACCAAACAAGCTTCATCATTCAAATCCCGACCTTAGCGGTCCGCAACAAGATGATCACCTACATATAATGTTACGAAAACGAAAACGCTCTGAAGAGGACTTCTCTTCTGCAATTAAAAAGCTGGAAGATACTTTTTCTAGCACTATGAATAACATGATGACGGATTTGCGGAGAGAAATCGCCGATAGCATAGCCAAAATAAATGACAATTTTAACAGTGCGTTTAAGGATGAGATTGCGAACCTTGCTGCCGTTACCTCGGAATTAAAATCGAATTTAAATAATTTACATGCCGAGTACTCCAGTCTGCGTTCGCAGGTATCAGGTTTGAATGGCAAATGCGGGGAGCTGGCAGTTGAGCTGAACAGCCTAAGAGAATCATGTGAATTCCATTTTAACGAACAATCAGATATGAAACTTCATCTTAAAAGTATCCAAACATCTACTAACGCCAATATCTCAGATAAAGTAATGGATCTTCAATATAAAATTGACTCACTGGAACAACAAGCCCGCCAAACTAACCTAGAAATATGTAATCTCCCTGAAAGACGTGGTGAAAATCTAATTAGTGTAATCGAGTCCATAGGGATGGCCATCAAGCATCAGATAGACCGTAAGGACATTATTTCATTTCACCGGGTGCCACATGCCCGAAAGGAAGAAAATACCCGCCCTAAAAATATCATTGTAAAATTGTGCTCGCGATCCATAAGGGATAACATACTTAGTGCCTTCAGACTATCAAAAGGACTTTCGAGTAATCAGCTGGACATAGCCGGTACTCCCCGTAACATCTATATAAATGAACACTTAACTTTGCTTAATAAACGATTATTTCGTCTCAGCCGTGAAGCAGCCAAGAAACACGGGTGTAAGTATGTATGGATCAAAAATGCCACGGTGTTGGCACGGATGTCTGATTCATCTCCGATTTTTGCTATTCGAAGTGAAAACGACATATCCAAATTTAGTGCAACAAAACATAATAATAATGAGCATGTTAACACAACCACAACATAACTTATTATGTATGATATCCAAACCAACTAAATTCTTGTCTTGTGACTGTGTTTTTTATGTATTTTTAAAGCAAATTGTAATATATAAAGTAACCATTGTTCCTTTCAAATCGTTAGAACTTGCATGTTTTCAATATATTCGCAAATACTCTGAGATGGTAGTGTATAGCTTGTTAATGTCAGTTTTTCCATGTCAGAGTGTATATTCAGTGATTATTGCGTCTGTTATTGGTATTTGTAGCCTTTTAAAATGTAAATTGTCTCTGCTAGTCGATAAGTTTACCAGTATATTTCATATTTTTTGTATATCTAATCACGTCTTTCAAAGGATACATAGTATAATAAAACTCACAATTCTTAAATTTTATCATATTAGCATTTATTGTACACACATAGTTCTAGTGCTATTACATAGACATTGCAGAGTCTGTGCTACTCCAGTGGACAAGTGTATTCCGCACATAAGCATAAATTCTACACCATATATGAGTCTCCTGTTATCACCGCACAACACTATTTATAAATTATTCGCATTTTTTGCATTAGGAGTATGTCTTCGGTACCCAAGTATGAATTCCTTACCATATAAGTTAAATACTAGTCTTTTGTTATCATTACACAATATTATTTACAACATTTACGTTTTTTTCTCATAAAATGGGCCATAATAACCTAACATTATTCTATCAAAACTGTAGAGGAATGCGCACTAAATTGCAAACAACACACGGGAATATCTTGTCACTGTCATATGATATTATAATATTAACAGAAACATGGCTAACTTCATCCATATCTGACGCCGAGTTTATCGATGATAGGTATTTGGTATTTAGAAATGATCGTGATCGTGTATTATCTAATAAGCGAGACGGAGGTGGCGTCCTCATCGCGGTACGCCGAGAACTGCGACCGGTATGCATACGGATAGCGAATGCCGCTCCCGCTTATATTGAACACGTTATCATCGCGTTACCGGCCGATCGACATAGTAAGCAACATTTAATAAGCGCCGCATACGTCCCGCCCGGCACGCCCGAGAGTGTTTATGAATTGCATTTTAATACACTTAGCGAAATTATTAATGGAAATGACGTGAAATCATTCTACGTGGTAGGTGACTATAATTTACCGAATATCGACTGGATACAAAGTGATGATAACAACTGTGGCATGGTAGGAACTACTTGTAATTCAGATACTGTAAGTGCACATGTTTTAGATTTTTTAGCACTAAATAACTCCTTTCAATATAACTCTATATATAATAAAAATAATCGCATTCTAGATCTCTTTATTTCTAACCAAAATAGTAGCGTACTTCCTTGTGAAGAGCTACTGCCACTCGACCAGCACCATCCACCCTTTGTCTGTAATTTAAAATTAAACCTAGAATATGCTCCTATGAAACATCGCTCCTTAACTAAATTTAAGTTTAATACAGCTAATTATGATTTGATAAATTGTGAATTGGATAAAATTAATTGGACTGACATACTGCAGGATTTGAGATCGGAAGATGCGGTGAACAAATTTTATGAAATTGTTTATGATATAATAAGAACACATATACCTATATCACGAGGTAAGTGTGATAGATTCCCGTGTTGGTTCTCAAACGATCTAATTCATATATTTAAAGACAAGGAAAGGGCGTGGCAAAAATGGAAAAAATATAACGATACTGCTTCATATGAACAATTCTCTAATTACCGTCGCAGATTCAAAGACGAGTGTAACAAATGCTATCTTAACTATATGCAATCGGTCGAGGAAAGTATACCTATCAATATCAAACATTTTTGGTCGTTTATTACTAAACGTAAAGGTTCATCTTCTTTGCCTGCTTCAATGCACTATGGAGATAGACATTCAAATGACCCGGCTGGTATTAGTAACCTATTCTCGTCATTCTTTCATTCAGTGTATGAACCATCTATGCTTGACACGGAGAACTGGCAACCGCAGTTGTGTACTGAAAACAACTCCGTACTTATGTCTGACTTACAAATAGATTCGAACTCGATTCTCAATGAATTAAAGAAGTTAGATATATCTAAGGGACCTGGGCCCGATGGTATACCCGTAATATTTTTGAAGTCTACAGCACATACCATACATAAGCCACTACACATTCTGTACAACAAATGTCTGAGGGAGGGTGTCTTTCCAACCGTATGGAGACATGCTCATATAATACCTGTATTTAAAAGCGGTGATAAACACGATGTTGAAAACTATCGCCCTATATCCATACTTTCTGTCTTATCTAAGCTTTTCGAGCGATTAGTTCACAACATTATCTACCCAATCCTACACAATGCATTAATACCCGAGCAGCACGGATTTGTTAAGCATAGGTCTACGACTACGAATCTTTTGATATTTACAAATACTTTATTTCAAAACATGGACCGCCGCCTACAAACAGATACAGTTTATACAGATTTCCGGAAATGCTTTGATAAGGTAGACCATAAACTGTTGTTGGAAAAAATAGCTTTTAATGGAATTAGAGGTAGCCTGTTGAGATGGTTTGTATCATACGTAACTAATAGGTCCCAAACAGTGGTTATTAATGGTTATAAATCTGATATAGTTGATATTTCTTCTGGTGTCCCCCAGGGATCAATCCTGGGTCCGTTATTGTTCAACTTATTCATTAATGACATAAATACATGCTTCTTAAACTCTCACTTCCTTTTGTACGCTGACGATCTAAAGATTTTTAGGACATGCAAGGATTTAGATGACGTTCATTCGCTCCAAATGGATTTGGATAGATTTTCAAATTACTGCCTTAAAAATAAATTACAACTGAGTATCTCTAAATGTGTTACTATATCCTTTACAAAAAACAAGAACATTAATAAAAACACGTATAGTTTACTGGGAGTGACCCTGAAGTCAGTTGAGACAGTCCGGGATCTAGGAGTCCTTTTGGACTCAAAGTTACACCTGGATCAACACATAAACCTTATAAAAGACAAATCTCTCAGATTATATGGCTTTGTGACAAGGTCTTCCTGTGATTTTAAGCGCCCTTCGACTCTTTTGTTTCTTTATAAGACGCTTATAAGATCACAGTTAGAATACGCAGTACCAATTTGGAACCCACTATTTAAAAAATATACAGAGACTCTGGAGAAAATACAACGCAATTTTCTACGATATGTGGATTACAGGTACCGTCGTACTCGTTTATCATACGCTTGCTTACTGGAGGAGTATAGACTGTTGAGTTTGGAACATAGACGCATTCTGCTAGACGCCATGTCACTTTATAAAATTTGTAACAACAGTGTTGACTGTATCAATTTAAATAATGCCTTGAGCCTCGCGGTGCCTCGCAGTTCTCGAATGAGAGCTGTGCGCGCGCCGCGGCTGTTCCACGAGAGCCCGTGCCGCACGCACGCCGGCGCGCGCGCACCGCTCCACAGGCTTGCTCATACTTACAATTCCTTTTTCATGGACTTAGATATATTTGCTGACAAGGAAACTGTTTTCAAGAGGAAGGCTATTGGTATCCTTAATAACTTAACAGCATAAGATTTGAACCGATTGAATGTTATATGTTGAAAATGCTAATTATCATTATAGGTATAAACGAGTAACACTATAAATAAGTCGTGGATAATGGTGTGGGTGTCACAATAAATAATTTTGTAACTTACTCTAATTATAAGGACAGATTGTGATGCTGTTTATTATCCCAAATAAATAAAATAAAATAAAATAAATATACGGCTATGTCAATCCACATGTATTATTCGCACTGCGAAAATGTGGAGTTCATTACCAGCTTTAGTATTTCGCGAAATATACGATTTGGTTGTCTTTAAATCGAGAGTTACTGGTTTTTTTCTCCATCCTAAACATCGTCCATGTTTGACACCAGACAAGGCGTAGTCGAACGCTGACCTATTGAATGTAAAAAAAGTACGAGTCGGATTCTCCCGTGGAGGGTTCCGCAGCGCCAAGTAATATAAAATAATGTTTATTTACTTAGGCACCTACTACAGCTTTATTATGAGAAAATAATAATGAGTGTTACGTATTTACGATTATTATATAGTTTGTATAACGTATACCGTACATTTAAATTCATTATACAAGCCACACTCGCTTAACTTGGTCTAGTTAATGAGTCTGGTTTAGGTATATATCATGTTTTATATCGATAAATCTGTTTGACCACATTGATAAAGTTTAGTTACAAATACAAACTGCAAGTGTACATTACAATGTCAACAATATTCACAATGGCCACAAAATGGCGCCTGGTTTATTGGAGTTTAATTAGTTCGGGGCGAGACGCGAATCGACATTATGATCAACGGAGTTCCAAAGTGCATAAGTAGGAATGCATCGTAAATTATGACGATTAATTATTTATTACCCGTTACGTAAGGCGTCGGTGGCTCAATGGTGTGGACTGTTGCCCTCCTAACGGAAGTGCTGAAGTTCAAATCCCACCACGTATCAATGTTTTTTTATAATTTTCGAAAATATATGTACGTACATCCGACGCTCTTACGGTGAAGGAAAACATCGTGAGGAAACCTGCGAAAGCATTCAAAGGTTGTGCGTGAAGTCGTCCAACCAGCACCGGGCCCGCGTGGTCGACTAAGGCCTCATCACCCTAAACGGGTAGGCTCGTGCCCCTCGGTGGGGATGTTTAATGAGCTGATGATGATGACCAACGGGTCATCAACCTATGTAACGAACCTAGGTAACGACCTATGTAGGTCTCCGGCCATCCTCTTTTCTCATCCAGCTTTGATTCATGGAGAGACCTATGTCCAGCGGTGCACAGAGATAGGAAGGTCTCAACGATTCAGTATTAAGTCTACTAGGTAGTGATAGGTACCACCGCAGTGCCAGGTAACGTCCCGTGAAACAGGAGTGTTATGCACTTTTGTATTTCGGGATAAGGGCACTGTAGCTAGTCAAACTACTGGGTATAGAGACCTAACATCTGTTGTATCAGGTGACGGGCGCAATGAGGCATTGATGGAGGTTAATAACTGCCTATCGGTTGTTGGGTCTCCTTCAATGCCGCTCTGTCATGGTCAGGCGTATCACTTACCATCAGATGAGCGTCCTTTCCGTCCTTTACACTTATAATATAAAAAAGAGACCTGTACGTTGTACAACAACTTTGATGAATATTTTTCATGTATTTTGATTGTGTTTACAATTTGCAGTATTCACGATATAGGGAGCTTAGCATCTCTAAAGGTTTATTTGTTTTTCATAATGCACTTTAAAAAAGGGCAACCGGGCAAGTGCCGAGTGCATTTGCCGTAAGTATTCATACAACGTGCATGTTGCCTACAGGGGGTCTGATCAGTGGCGTGCACTCCATATATGCAAATAAGCAGTGCATACCCTGTGCGTCCAGACAACCTGGATAATCCCCAACATATTCAATGATTCCCACTTGTTCGCCCATTTTTTTTACAGATTTGAAACCATAGGCGATCTGCTGTCAACAATCGCATTTGATTTGACAAAAATGTAAATTATTTATTGTTTTATGCGACTACTGCTGAACTGTACTTTGCATACATACCCTACTCATAATCACTGTGCACTGGGTCTGATTGATGGTGATGAATGATCCGCTGGCAGGAGCTAGACCTAGGATACATTATAATTTAGATAAATAAAAATAATTACTGTAATTTTTTTTTCGTTCTAGTATGGGTAACGTAATAAATAACTAATCTTTAGGTATTTTATTATGTGTCAATGTTTTCATAACAGTCTGGGACGAAAATTCGCTATGTTTGAAGCGTGGATCGAAAATTAATTCCAAACATAAAATATCTTTTATCGAAGATTATATAATAAATAATTATTTTATCATTGACTTCAATCGCTTTCAGATTAAGTCACCTAATAGCGATAATATTGTTTCGATTATATGCTATTATAAGTTGTATTAAGACATTTTGTTAGTAAATATTTTTATTATTAATAGCTTCTTTTTTCGAACTGACTACTGCTGTTGACCACAGATGGCCTTTACAGCTTCACCGGGCAATTGGCGAGCGCAGATGGCTCTCAGCCTTAAACATTTCCCCGTCCCCGAACGGGACTCGAACCTCGGCCTCGGGCGTCGCGGACGGGCGCGGGGAGCCTAACATATGATTGGGGAGAAAAGCGGCCCGGCACACGCCGGTTACGCAAATAGGGACTGTGCGAACCTACAGGGACACGCGACGATGGCCCCCACCGGGTGGGGCGGGAATCATCGGCTACCTTTTTTGCATAAATAAATAAATATACAAGTACAAGCCATAACGTACGTGATTTTTTAAAATACAATGCAAATTAGATTTGTCTAGTATAAGACATTATCAACCTGGCTTAGAACCATCTGGAATAGTTACCACTGCCAATTGATTGCGTACCACACTGTCGAGTTTAGTTGATCGACTCCAATGCCAGTAAATACTAGGGTTGCAACCTTTTTTTACGGTAAAACAGTTCTTAGTATTAATATAAATTGTAACATTTTTAAAACATTGTAAAAATATAATTCAATTGTGAAATTCAAGGAGTTATTCAAGTACAAATGAATTTTCAGTATTGTTTTGTATTTTTCATTACTCTTAGCTTTAGTTAATGTAGCCTTATTACATTTGCAAAAATCATAAGAATCAAAAATTTGGATCATAATTTAATATAAATAATTATGTGTAATAAATAGAGGCCTTATTTTATTTATTCCTTTTTCTCGATTAATAAAGTGCGAATACTGATGAAAATATAGTACTTTCTGTACTAAACTATTTGTCTACAACATATAGTAAAATTGACTAAAATATATAACGATATAATAATAAATGTAGTACTGGTAGTAACCCTAAGGCTAGTAGTCAAGGCTAGTCATGGTCAAGGCCGACGCGACTCGAATTAAGACTTTATCTATTTAGAATACAGCATACTGTTGTTTATTTTTGTTTTATCGCGTGTATCTGTTAATAGATTCTCGCGCCTGTCAAAGGAAAATAAGTGTAAAAAATTTTTAACTAATCTAGAATTTAATTATCTGAATTTTACCAACTTCTGTCAACAATGGTAGATAATCGACAAATAGTCACAGTTTGATTTTGATAGCTAGTTTCGGTCAGTTACGAGACAGGTAACCAAAAAACATTTATTGATTTATTAGCTGATTTTTTATTAACATAATCTTCTTATAAATTAAAATATTATGTCCGTCTTTTGTCCAAACATAAATAGTTCCCAACCTTTAATCTTTATTAATAATAATCATACAACCAGTGGCGTGCACAGAGATTATGAGTAGGGTATGCAAAATGAGTGACACTTAACGCAAAAACCATAAATTATTGTAAAATTAAATGCTGTTGTTAACAGCAGATCGCCTGTGGTTTCAAATCTGTAGAAGAAAATGGGCGAATAAGTGGGAATCATTGAATATGTTGGCCATTTTCCGGGTTGTCTGGACGCATAGGTTTTGCACTGCTTATTTGCATATATGGAGTGCACGCCACTGCATACAACATCCATGACTCGTCAGATTTTTTTTAAAGATTTTGTTTTTACGACAAGCAAAATCTTAAAAAAAAAAAGGTTTTGTTCATACTACCTTAACGGTTTACCACAGTTAAACAATGTTACCAAGTAACAGTATGTTATCATGACAACGAATAGTCGCTTAATACATGTATAAGGTATGTTATTATCTGAAAAATTTTTGACGACCCATTTGGTGTTGCGGTTGAGAGGTCGGCTGCAACACCAAGGGTTCCGGGTTCGATCCCCGGGCAGTACAAACATTTGTGTGCATGAACATGTCTGTTTGTAATGGTCTGGATGTTTTCTATGTATAATATGTATGTATTACAAAAAAAAATGTATATAAGTATATTTATCCGTTTTTAGTACCCATAATACAGGCTTCACGCTTAACTTGGGACTAGATGGCGCTGTGTAAATGTCAGTGGATATTTATTTATTTATTTATTAAATTCGTGCTAGTTGTAATTGCAAAATAATTGATGGTTTAACCAATCTGTGCTTGTTGTTACAAGATAGCACTTCGACATTCTCGATTTAGAGTCGAAAATTGCATTGATCTTACATTAAATTGTAATTTACGTGAATAGGAGACTAATGCAATAATTTACTTGGCAGTTTAATACAACTACGTATACTTACCTATTACAGTTATGCAGTTTGTACAATCTCCTTTGTTCGGCTGAAAGCGAGGCACGTAATTTTCTTTGTTCAGGGATGTTTGCCAGGTATCCATAAAAGGCGGACAAAATCTGGCTTCATGATGCCTCAAAATTCGGTCAATTACCCGAAAAAAAAATTTGTTTTGTAAGGCTTTTTTTAATGGGAAATCCAAGTGGATCGAGCGGTTTTCCTAAAAAGTAACTTTAAATATATGAAAGTCAAATATTGCCAGAATTTTTACACTGGTAAATTTTCACGAATTCAGTGTATCCGCCGGGTACCTTTCTACCCAAGTGTTAGGTTATCTAGCAGGCATTAGGTATGGCGATCTGGCAACCCTATTCCCAGCAGATGCTAATTGGACCCATTGTATACTTATACCCTTGGCAGCAGAAGAATCCGGAAACAATAGAAAATGTTTTGTGTCAAAGTCCAAAAATAATATAACTTTGTGCCACGTGATATTGTAGTGAACATATTTTTTACCTAATCATTTATAAATGCGTAAATAGATTTGAATATAACACAATCATCATCATCATTAGGCCTAATATGTCCACTGCTAAACGAAGGTCAGACCTAATAACTTGCACGCGGAACGATTGGAAGTTATCATTCTATCTGGAATTGGCCACTTCGGATCTGGAAACCTTCACCAACAATCATCTTCGAACTTTGTTCACTACCCACCGCCACTAGAATATTATATCAATCAGCTCATTAACGCCCCACCGAGGGGCACAGCCTACCCGATAGGGGATTAGGTCTCGAATCTCTTCGCAGCGTGCATGAAGGTTTCCTCACGATGTTTTCCTTTACCGTAAAAGCGTCGGATAACGTACATATATTTTGAAAATTCGAAAATACATTGGTACGTGTCGGGATTTGAACCTCCGCCCTCCCGGTAGGAAGGCGGCAGTCCACACTAGAATATTATATATTACATATGAATAAAATTGGAGTGTCTGTGTGCAATATTGAAATTACAATAACAATCTTCATGCATATGAAATACGGTACATTTTTTTTATGTTATCAAGTGAACAGGACGGTCCGGGCGCTCACCTGATGGGTAAGTGATACGCCTGACCATGACAGAGCGGCATTGAAAGAGACCAATATCTACTAGACAGTTATTATTCACTATCAATGCCACACTGCGCCCGTCAACCGAGACAACAGATGGAAGTTCTTATAAGAAAGAAAACATTTATTGGCCACAGGTAATAAAATATAAATAAGAAAAACATATAAATTCACATAAAACAGAATCCAGTGGCCAATCAGGTACAAGCCTCAGCAAACGCTGCAGTAGTTTGACCCACTGCGGCACTGATATTCTGGCCCTCATCCCGAAACACGAAAGAGCATACAATCCTGTTATACGGGACGACATCCGGCACTGCGGTGGTACCTACCTAGAACCTAGACGACTCAGTATCAAGTCAACCACCTAGTAAAATATGCCATATGCCAAAATATCATTTTGAAAATTTTTGGTTTGCCTGTCTCTTTGTTCCGGATAATCTCTGAAACGGCTGGATCGATTTGGACGGAAAAATAAAGGCTAGTTTATGCTAGGCAGTACTTTATGTTTAGGCAAAATAAAGCATTTTTTTATGGTTACATTATTTTTCGTGGCTATGGGCAGAATTTGACAGTAACACATATTAGTCAAAGATTCCGCATAAAAAGGCGAAAGTCTTTGAAGGTCAGTGCGCCTTACCCATAATATATGCAGCTGAGACATTGACACTGAATGCGAACTAATCCTGCAGTCAATAACTTATTTCAAGTCATTCAACGGGTAATGGAGCAAGCGAGTGGAGAGAGATACAATCAGAAATAATGTTATTCGTGAGAAAACTACAGTTACCGACAAAGCTAGATTTGCAAGTTCAAGTGTCAAATGATATTTTGTATATGTAAAGGTAGATACGCCATCCGTGCCTCAAAAATGAACCGCCTTTTGTTTAGGTAAATGTGTTCGAAATTCGAAATATGTGTACATGTGCTGTCACTGCATTCGGAACACTTTTTTCGATTGTTTGTGAGCATATCACGAATATATACTTTTTTACTCATTGGTGTCAATGTGCTGGTCATATATGTTCAGAACGGATGGACGCTTGAGCGACTGAGGTTGATCTTTACTTAAACGTTACAAAGGGATGGCGCTATTTATCGTAAAGAGCGCTATCCTATCTAAATTCAAGTAAAGATCAACGCTCGAGTTTCGTTCTAGAATACGGGCCTTCATGTACAAAATTACTATTATATTCAATTTGACGACCCATTTGGTGCTGCGGTTGAGAGGTCGGCTGCAACACAAGGGTTCCGGGTTCCATCCCCGGCAGTACAAACTTTGTGTGCATGAACATGTCTGTAATGGTCTGGGGTTTTCTATGCATAATATGTATGTATTACAAATAAAAATTATATAGTATTTTATCCGTTGTTTAGTACCCATAATACAGGCTTCACGCTTAACTTGTAGCTAGATGGCGCTGTGTGAATGTTAGTGGATTTTATTTATTTATTCAAGTATGTTTGTTAAAAAACATGATGTGACTTTAGGTACTATAATATCCATTATTTATAAATCAGCAGATGTTGTGTATGCTTTTATGACGTCGGCTGTTGCATGTTACCGTTTATACTGTACAACATACAATTGTGTCCAACTTACATGTGACGTCGGAAAGTCGGAATATATCTTTGAAACAATAGATAACGTTAAATGCAATGTATCGTGCCGTGCGTACATAAATGTTCCGATACAAGCATAGTAGAGCGTCGGTGGCTCAGTGGTGTGACTGTCGCCTTCCTACCGGAGGGCTGAGGTTCAAATCCCGACACGTACAATGTATTTTCGAATTTCGAAAATATAATGTACGTTATCCGACGCTCTTACGGTGAAGGAAAACATCGTGAGGAAACCTTCATGCACGCCTGCGAAGAGATTCGAAGGTTGTGTGTGAAGTCGTCCAATCCGCACTGGCCCGCGTGACGACTAAGGCCTAATCACCCTATACGGGTAGGCTCGTGCCCTCGGTGGGACGTTTAATGAGCTGATGATGATGACAAGCATAGTTATATTTGAATATATTCCTAGGTACTGTATCTAAAGAGTCAAAACGGACCCTATTACTAGACTTCTATTGGGTTCAGGTTATTTTCACTNTACACGTTTCCAATTAGAATTTTTTGTTAAAAGTTTTATAGAAGTAGTTGTTTATGTAATAACATACTGCTACTTTTATTACTTAGAAGAGAGGCGATAATCTTCGATTCTCATATTAAGAGTTCTCATTTCGAGGAAATTAATCGAAAATTTATTATAATATCTGCAGTAGGTCTGCCATGGCTTCAAGAATAACTCTTTTCTATTCTTCTCTTTTCTTATTTCTTTCACGGCTACGGTCAAGTTAAAACATGATATTAGTGATGTTTTACATGAAAAATCCCTAATGATATGTGGATGGTGATCAATATCAATACAAAAGATGCCTTATCGAAAGTAATTTTCCGCTAAAAAGGTTTTCAGTTTTATATCGAAAAATTAACCCGTCAGTTGACGGAATTTTAGTGGATTCCAGTATCGTTCGTATGGCATATGAAAATTAGGTCCATTGTCGTAATGTTTGTACCTAATCATAATTCCACAGAGTCCCAACCAAATTAGCAATAAATTCCATTTACCTATTAAGTTGGCAGCAGTTGGCTGGTCACATATGTCGCAGAACCGATGGCGTCGGAGCAGACAAAATTTGGAGTGGATCTTGTCAAGCATAGCGTAGGAAGCCCTCCGACCCGATGTGTCGATGGCTTACGAAAGTTGACGGAGGCTGAATGAGAAAAACAGATGACCAGGGTATCTGGATCACAATGGGGGAAACCCATGTATGTAGGTTTGCCAGAATTTGGGTGGCTCGCTTCATCCTGTTCACTGTAAGACCTTGTTCTCCATCAATTATGTCAGATATTATCAGTACCTACTCACTTTAGGATTCAAAAAGCGATGCAATCGGTATTATATCGTAGTATCACACCGGAATTCCATAGAAAATAAACGTGAAAACCATAAATGTTTTGTGTACGTTTGAGTACTATTAAATTTTTCTTCGTTGAGCTATATCAATGTTTATCAACAAATGTGCGTCCCAATTTCACAAACACTCGTATCAGCTTACCATATTGTATTCAAATAAGTATGATTAATAATCGGTCCCATTTCGGTCCCCAAGAAAAAGCGAACGGGACAGCAAAATAAATTAACCCACGTTCCAATTTCAAGGTGCTCCCGCATTTCTCAGGTCATGTTACCTTAGCAAAATGAGGCAAATGATTGAAAGCAGAGAGCCTCTTACAAATATACACGAAAACAACGTTTTTAGGGTTTCGTAGCCAAACAGAAACCTTAAAGATTCACCATGTATGTCTGTCCGTCCGTACGACACATTGTGGTGCGGGGCAGAAAATTTCCAATGCTCTGTGTAACTGTCAAGGTGGTAGAGTTGTCGCGAAACTTTAAGACGGAAAGGGGCGGCAGAGATTAGTCCGTACATCTCTACGCAGTGCCAAGGAGTCAAGCCTATCCGAAATATCACGGCAATCGACAACAGGAGTTGGTCTTCGTTAAATGCGGTCTAGAGGGAGAAGCTGGTACGGGGCAGCCCCTGCCCAAAGATTTAATTAAGTTCTTTGGTAAACTAGAGGCACGCTGGTAAATAAAGCTACTCACTCACTTAATAGAAATGTGATTTAATTTAATTGATCAAATAATTATTTATTTACATTTTACCCGCATTTGATCATCATTATGCGTGTATGTATGTCTTATATATATCGTATATACGTGAGATATATCCAAAAGGGCCCTGTTAAGATGCGTAATTGGTATTTTAAGCACATTAAAAGTGATTATTTTGTTGTTTATTTGTTTTTCGCAAAGCAATGCTCCCTTAATTTACATACGGGAAAGTCAACATACCGTTATGGATGTGGAAGTACTGTTAATTTAAATTTAGATACTTAAATTTACCATAATGTTTTGTAACTCTTGAATCTATATTTGTTTTTAGTTTAATGTGAATTACTCTTATTGACGTGTTATATATAAGTAATTATTAGTAAACTTCGATCTTTAAATCGAAACAGTACAGGCCTTTTTCAGTAAATATTTTGCATGTATTATCCAATGCATTATTTTGGTTGTAACAAAACTAAATGACCATGGAATATTTAGATTTTCGATTTCCATCATAAGCAGTAGAAACATTTAGGAGACGTTATAGTCATCAATGATGACATAAACATAAAATAATATGTTACATAAATTTGTGTATGAAGCTGTGTGCATAAAGTGAAAAACATATTGAAATCATGCCTTGAACATTTTTTTTGTCACATTTCTTTAAAGTTTCCTATTCTATGAAACTTACAATTCAGTTCTCAAAAATACTTCTCCTTTACAAAACATAGAAATGATGAACGCAGGTTTGTATGAGAATTGGCGCTATAAATAATTTATTTTGAACACGTCTCGAAACCCAGCCCTCATTAATACAAGTGACTAGCGAGCTGAACTTGCTTTATGGGGAGCAACAACACACTCCTAAGGGGCTGCTATCAGCAGAGTGTATTTGACGCTACGAGCTGCGACCTTTGTCTTATCCCACATTAAACAGTCCTCTACACTTCGATGTTTGTGAATTTATTGTAACATTTCACCCAGATACCCAGATGAAATTAATGTCTTTTCATTTGGGAACAGGAACCTCACAATTTGTATCCCCTAGTTTAGGGACTGGTGGAACATTTGCAAAAACTATTAGGGCCCGTTTTATTGTGGTAACCAAGAGTACGTACCGAGTTTTAGTACCCTATTAAAAAACTTTGAAATGTTCCACATAAACCTCCTTCTTTTAAAAAGGGGCATATATACAAAAATGATAAAGCACGATCTACAACAATATTCTGCAGGCCATTTTTTGCATTCTATCTTAAAATTTGCGGAACGTTCATATGAAGGGTGAACCATTTTAGGAAGTAGGGAGTTAGGTAGAATCAAGAACTTGCCTACGAATATGTACTTTGTACCCTTCAACTCTATCTACACTTAAAAATCACGTCAATACGTTGCTCCGTTTTGCCGTGAACGACGGACAAACAAGTAAACACACACACTGTCACATTAAAAATGTTAGTATGGATAGAAATTAGGTATAATAAAAAACGCAAATAAAGAGGTCCCACTTATTTAATTATTTTTTAAATATAAATTTTTAGAAAATTCAAACTGGCATTGTGGCACACCTATCGAAAGGTTACCTAAGCTCATAGATATTTGCATCAGCTGTGGTCACAAAGATTCGATGCCGGCCCTTTATGTAAAAGTACGCTCTTTTTGAAAACGCCTGGTCATATTGTGGCCGAAATATTTCCGATGATGACTGATTCCATAAATTAAGAGCAATATTCCATGTAAGATCCGATTCTTAAAATCCGATAATTCCGATTAAAGAAAGGCTGTCCTTAATCTACCATGACAAGGAACCCATACAAGTGAAAATCACATACAAGAACTGTTCGCACAGTATGCTTACGCCCTAACTTTAGGCGTGACCATACTTAGCAAAAAGTGATGCGCTAATTGATGTCATTAGGATTCAATTATCACCTAATGAGATGTGTAATCTTTTTAATTTTATCAGCTTTACACCGAAGTCAGTTTATTCTACTTCTGAAGCAGACTTCTTTTTCTCATACATACTTATTTTTTAAGCTTCGTAATTAAAGCAATAAAATAAAAAGTATTGGTTCGCGCTGCATAGATTTATATACCTAAGGACATATCATAATTATTGTAATCTGCTGAGGTAATATAAAATATTATTTGATTGATTTGTCGACACAGACTAGGTAACTTCACTCTCTTAACGTACATTTACAAAAAGCATATAATGAATAAAATAAGTATTAATTGTATTATAATAGTTCTATGTTACATATATGTATCATATTATGGTAAGTCTCTTTAGGAAGTTATAATTTTCTCCACGGCTCTAGATCCCAGTTATCATAAATACAAGTAAGTGAAGAGATAAATTTTGTATAAAGTGGACAAAAGCACTCCTGAAGGAACACTTTAAGTACGTTTCAGAGTATATTGCAGCTCGCATGCAAAACATAATTTTATGGTGTGCGAAAATGTAAGCGCATAACGCCTGGATTTTTTTAAATAAAATAATATTATATTAAAATTTATTAAATAAAAGTCAATGCATTTCATTTCATATTTTTTACGTCACTATTGAAAAGTGTATTTTTGACAGAACCAAGTCTGTCGGGTTCTTAAGTACTTTATAAACATACTTTTGTAAACTCCAATTATTATTTAATGAAAGTGGTATTTTTAATACCCGGAACAATACAGACATTATTTACAGCTGGAAATTTTGATATGGACTGAAAGGATTTTGCCTATTATTTTTCGGAGCAGTAATGAAATTGTACATTTGTCAGTAACAATCAAATTGTCTCCTTGGTTACCACAATTGCTCTCGTATTGGAAGCATTTACCGGTATAACTTACAAAATGGTCTTTTATAACTTTACGGCAGTTTGCATAAAATATTCCCATCCACCTCTAATATAACAGAAAACAGCTCGCAGCTTAAAAATGTAACTTTGATTAAAAATATTCGAGAGAACGCCCTGAGGCTTTTGTGTTGACGTTTTTCTTCAGAGATTTATCTGTGAATTAATTCAAGGCTTCACCAAAAAACTCCGAGATTGTTTTGTACTCGAATGTTGGTGATGTTTAACTTTGTTTGATTCATGTACAATAAAAGGAAAATTGGAGGTACTTTACTTACATAACTTAAGGATAAAAGGGCAAACAAAGGTGGTCCTCGACACCAGGATGCAGGCAACCCAAGGAGGCCATGTCATCTCTAAACTGGAAACAATCTAGGCGCCTTCTGTGCATGTGTTGTCAATTAAACAAGGATTTCCACATATTATTTATCACAGACAATCTTATGCAGAGCGTGCATGGAAGAGGAGGAAACGGTGGCGCATGTGCTCATTTGGTGCACAGGCGTAGCCCAGATCCGGAAGGAAACTATCGGTTCACCGGTAATACATGCGGACGTCCTGAGAAGACCGGAAAGATTGAACTGCTTTTGTGGGAAGGTGAGCTGGTTGGAGTATGGCTTCTTCAAGGAATAAGTGTGAAAACCAACCCCAATAACATAGAACAAAGATAAAGCAAAGAAGCAGATTCATCTGATGATAAGTCATGCCGCCACAAAGCCAGGAGTCATTTAGAAATAAAACCTCCCTGTTTTTGCAAATCGAAAGTAGTAATGATTGCATTGTCAACATTTAAAAGAAGGAGGGAAAAGTAAACAGGGACCAGTTGGAGAAAGAGGGTTTGGGCTAACGGTAACCTCATTCATTCCGCAAAATGTTACGTGGTTACGTGCAGCGTTGTCTCTCGCTTTTTATACTCATCACAAGCCCACCCGTATAGGGTGAATAGGGCTTAGTCGTCCATGTGGGCCCAGTGCGGATTAGCCAACTTCACGGACAACCTTTGAATTTCTTCATAGCCGTGCGCAGGATTCCTCACGATTTTTTTCTTCACCGTAAGAGCATAGGATAGACGTATATTTGATTTACTCTTATTTATATAATTTACCATATTTTGATAATTATTTTGACGTCATTTATTTAATTTTTTAAACCAAGTTAACATAAAATTATTCATCATTTTAACACGTTGATGTTGTAAAAGCTTGTTTTGACATCTTAATTGTTCCGTTACTTTACCGCTGACTTGAGTGAATTTCACGCGGTTTTGAGGTTCAACGAGAGAGTTTCTTAGTAAGCGATTTTCATTAAAATTAATGATGAACGATGTCAAAGTACTTTAGTTAGTTACGGAGGCATAATAAAAGATCCAAACGTTATTGACGTCCCACTTGTATTTACAACCCCATTACATTGATACGTACTCAAATAGGTTAAAAGTATAACATGTACAAAAATCATCATCAGCTCATTATATCACAATCCTACCCGTATAGGGTACATAGGCCTCAGTCATGCACGCATTGGCCGACTTCACGCACAACCTTTGAATATAGTGCGCAGGTTCCCTCACTATGTTTTCCTTCACTGTAAGAGCGTAGGATAAAAGTACGAAACGTTAGAAAATTCATTGGTACGTAGCAAGATTTGAACCTTCAACTTCCAGATCGGAAGGCAACAGTCCATTCCAATATGCCACCAACATGCAACACACCAACAAGATCAAACATAACAAATACTTATCATTCCCATTATTTGTAATATTACTTTTTGAAACTGTAATGATTCTGGTAGATTTAAAGCCACATTCTTTAATTTCTTAATTAATGAAAATCGTCCTAAGGTAAGTAATTCTGAAAAATGGCAATCATTGTTCACATCCAACGCCATGTTTTCGTTATTATTTTATAATAATATGTGTTTCATCGTGTGTCAGCATATGATGAAATATTCCTACACGGAGCGATAACAACGATGTCATGTCATCAGGGAGACATTTCATATAGAGCACCCATTAATCTAAGGATTTTTTGAGCGTTAATATTATTAAAATGAATTAACGGTGACTTTACGCTTTTAACTCTCCCCTTTTAGATATGAAAGAAAAATACATTCAGCGAATTAAAAAGAATTTTCAAATATTTTAGGGAATAAATTAGATGATTTTTATTTTCTAATACACTCTTTTTTGTCATTTTGTTGTGTGTACCTACTGGTGAATTTAATCCTCTAAAGAGGAACGTAGACAAGCCATTTTGAGAGTAATATATTACTCGCTGTGATGCTTTCACAAAATACCCGTTATATGGTACCTACCCATTAGTAAAAACCAGTTTCACTATAAATAATTCACTGTTTTAAAGCAAGATACAAATATAGCCTCTGATACGAGTCTCTTTGCAAGCGACCACAGGTTATATAAAAGCTTTCCAACGTTTCATCAACACAGTGTGTTTCTTGTAGATCAAAACCTTAGTCTGAATAATCTGTAAGAAGATAATAATAAAATAGGATGTTGGGCAATATTTCATCTTTTAAAATATGATGTTAACACATTTACGCCGTCCATTTATTAATAAATGTTCTTATATTCAACATTATCAGCTTATTATATAGTCCCTCGAGGGCACGAGGCAGCCTACCCTAAAGGGCGTATAGGGCTTAGCCGTCCACGCGGGCCCAGTATGGATTGGACAACTTCACGCACAACCTTTTAATTTTTCGTAGTTGTGCGTCGGTTTCCTCACGATGTTTTCCTTTACCGTAACAGCGTCGGATAAACATACATAAAATTTCGAAAATTCGTACAGATATTGGTACGTGGCATCCATAGACATTCACACAATTCCATTTTGCCCAATTATAGCTAGTACATCCCATAGCTATGCTTTCAAGGAAGAAGTGTCACTGCACTGGGTCAATAGGATGATGAGGGAAAATATTGTTACCAGGGGCCTAAAAAGCAAGTTGTCATAAATAAATATGTATTTTTAATCATATTAGAGAAAAGTATAAAAACACTGTGACCAATACAAAAAGCTACACCCTAAACTATATGCTAAAATTACATGCACACACAAATATATTTACAATTACATAACATGGTTTATAAAATGAAAAAAATATGGATATGACGATTTAGGATCCAGAAAGAATGTGCAGTAAAAACTTTAACAATGCTTTTTGAGCACTTTACAGTTTACCAGTCGAAGAACTATACGATTTGGCAATGGAAAGTGGTTCATAAATAATGTTCAATCTTTGGAAAAAAAACTAAGCTTTTTTATTTTCATATTTT
This sequence comes from Leucinodes orbonalis, assembly GCA_019425675.1. Taxonomy (NCBI): domain Eukaryota; kingdom Metazoa; phylum Arthropoda; class Insecta; order Lepidoptera; family Crambidae; genus Leucinodes; species Leucinodes orbonalis. The sequence continues at coordinate 98,669 of PQWD01004093.1, forward strand.
TTTCAAACCAAATCAAATCTAATAATTTATTGCAGATATTAAAAATCCGGAATTCAATAAAATATGGAATAGATTCCGAAACGTTTAATTTGTATGGAATCATGGATACAATAATGTAGTTAGAGTTTGCGAACAAGTTAATTTAACGATGATGTACTCTCACTAGCTTAAGATGAATCAGTGTAAATATTAATCATCGGTTCAATGGAGCGATGTCTTACGAAAGATGTACATATGGAAAATGGAGAACCGGGATAACCAGCGCAAAATCGGGAAGACCTCTTTCTTAAAAGGCCGGCAACGCATCTTGTAGTACCTTTGGTGTTGCAAATGTCCATGGGCGGCAGTATTCACTTTCCATCAGGTGATCTGTCTGCTCGTTTGCCCCCTATACTATAAAAAAAAAAAACCTATGCTCAGCAGTGGACTCAGACTCAGATAGGTTGAAGAGAGATAAGATTTGACATTCTGCAATATGATATCTATGATCCATAAATATACCACGCCATTGATCTAGTGAAATCAGTTTGTAATAAAAACCCCTTTTCAGACTCCTGTGCACTTCAATGCACGAAGTGTCGTAAGGGGCAGACGTGACATCATTACCGACAGGAGCTATTGTCGTAGCTCTTTGTTTGAATTAATGCACTCCGCCTGTAAACAAGCTTTCAGTGCGGTCTAAAGAGACAGTAAACCATTAAATAAAAAATGAAATGAATGAATGAAAAAAATTACGAAAGCTCCTGAAAATTATATATATTGTAGATACTGACAACAGTATTGCCATAAATGTACATATTTGTGTATTGTGCGTTTTCAATATTTAAAACAAGTAATCATTTGTCTCACTATTACTTCCGACTCTCACTATTATCAGGTTTATTCAGGTTCCAAGTATCGTTCTTATGTGATTCCGCTCCGGAACGATACTATATGACAAAATCAGGTTGACCCTTCAAATACCGGAACGAAACTATATGATAAAATAAATTTTATAAGTTGGTAGTCTCGGTAGAGTCTTCTAGATATGTACCACCGCAGTGGGTGGTACATACCTAGCTACGAGTGGGTGAGGGGCGCAGTGCGACGTTGATGATAACAACAGTTCATCAGTTATTGGTCTACATCAAGGCCGCTATGTCATGGTCTGGCGTATCACTCATCATCGTGAGCGCTTTGACATTCCTGTACACTTGGTGACATAAAATAAATAATAAATAAATAAATAAATAAATAAATAAAATGTGTTTATTTCGGAAATGTATCCATAGTGTTAGTAACAATAATTAAACTTAAAACTATGTTAGTTACAAATAGGCGCGATAGTTGACCTTTGTGTTTTGGCGAGCTGAAACTGAGTCCAGTGTTTCATAATATCACTGTCCACGTCCAGTCTCGCCGCGACCGTCTTCAGGAGGCTGTTGGTGCTGCCCGCACCCGTTGCATTAGGGATGCAATGCGCTTGCGTACTATAGCCGAGAGGCTATCGACCTCAGCAGCTGCTAACATACCTGAGGCACTGCACTGACGGGGCAACCCTATCAGACCCCTGAATGCATTATTAAACTGAGTGCGCAAAGCCCTGTACGCTTTTTGGGTATAATTGGTCCACAGGCTGCACGTGTATAAGGAGTTACAATATGCTTTGAAAAGAGTAATTTTAACGTGCTGTGAGCAGCGTGCAAACCTTCGAGAAAGCATATTTGCCTAACGCACAGAGCCCTACGCTCTCGTTCCAAATCCAAGTCATCATTTAATGTCTCAGTGACCCAATGCCCCGGTACTTAAAACTGTGTACCTGTTTAAGAGGCATGCCATTCAGCTTTACGGTAGGGACTTTATAACTTTTATTCCTAGCTTTAAAAACCAACAACTCACTCTTAGCACTATTATACTTAAGACCATGAGCCAATGCATACTTCTCACAGATGCCAACCAGTTTCCTTAGCGCACTGATTGAAGGGCACAGCAGTACCATATCATCGGCGTAGCTTATATTATTAACGAAGTCCCATCAATGGAACAGCCGACCCTGCACTACTGAGCTCCTCAATCAGCTTGTTCATGTAAAGATTGAAAAGGATCGGTGAACTCACCCACCTTGCCTGACTGAGAGTACCAGTACCTCAGGATTGACGCATATTCATACGACAGATTAGTGTCCTCTGCAAGCTTTTTCCATAGGACCTCATATTGAACCAGGTCAAAAGCTTTTGACAGGTCCAAGAACAACGCATACACCGGCGTCTCCCTCTTTGTGTAATACTGGACAGTCTGCTTGAGACACAAAACAGCAGCTTCGGTAGAGAGCCCAGGTCTGAACCCAAACTGCGCATCATTAAGTTTCACACACTTATTTAATTGTTTTCAAGCAGAAAAAAATCGATTATGGTTTTACCGGTTTCCAAAATCTGACAAGTATGGAGTCAAAAGTCATATTATACAAACTTAAACTGAAGAGTAATCAACAATATACAAATATGCATGCACCCAACAATGGGATGTTATATGCTGGATGATGAAATAAGTGTTAGACAATCTTACTACATTGATGAATTAGATAGTATAGTCCATGCAATTTCTGTATGTATTTAATATATTTTGTTTGACCTAGAAGAGGTTACAAAATACTTAAAAAATAATATATAAAAACATTTCATAACATTTGGAATATCCTCTGAATTGAAATATACATTATATACGTATTTGTTATTAGTACTTTACTTTATTAGATTCATCTTCAGTGTTTAATATGTATGCAATATTATAAAATAATATAATAAGCATGTGTAATAAATGTTTCATTCAATTTACGGAGTTCTTTGAAAAGAAACAAATAATGCAACAGTCAAATATATCTCATTCAACGAACCGCGGGTCGACGAGCGTTTCATGTTTTGACCCTTATAAGAACTTGAGTCCTTACGAGAATCCCTTTTACAGTTATCTTGTTGCTAACTGCTAAAGCACTAAGTGGCACTAACTGGCATAGCTGTGCCCGCGTTTCGTTCACATCCACAGCAGCATTAGTTTTTACTTATAACATCAGCTATCTCGTTGAAATCGTTCCAGTAATTTAGAACTTAATCAGAAGAAAAAAACAACAATACTATTATTTGTAAGTACGTACTATTACGTAAGTACTATTACTTACTTATGTATTTAAAATAGTTTGATTAACGACGAACATTCATAGGATAGTTGTGGTTAATTTGGGTATTAATAACACTCAGATTGCATGGTGCAACAACAAATACTCGTACTTAGCGTTTTAGCAGTAATATTTCCTATGACATTTTAAATAAAAGAACAACAAGTAGAGATCATCATATCTCAAACCTCTTTACCTTTTTATAACACTTAAAGCTTATAAGTTTGATATCGGATTAACGTTTATAGCCGTCACCAAGCTATTTCGCATAATAATTTATTTGAAACATCCAAGAGGTACCTAAAGTTAAATGAACAAAACCAACCTAATACATATTACATTCGTATTTTACATTTGCTGAAATAATTTAGTTTGGGTAACAAACATTTTACACAGTGAGCAATGAACACAAACATTAAATATTATTAGAGTTTTAATTATTATAAACAACTGCTCGTAATTGATATTGTTGAAACTCATTTACAAAGTATTTACCCTAGGCAATGTAAATAAGTTTTATTGTATGTGCTTGTGATAAAGATATTACATTCCTTACATTGTAATATGCCCTTAACTGTAAATAAAACAGATATATACGAGTATAACTGACAAGGGGATATGTAGAAGTCTTATATAATTATATTATTATGTGGTATTGGTATTAAAGATATTTTTTATATGAGCTTTAATATTCCGATTACAATAGTGCGTTCGGTTGGAAACACAGAGTAGCAGGTAGCACATAAATAGGTTGATGGGTGACTAAAGCAGTGTTGCCACCTCAGTTTAAGAACAAGGGCTTTTTGAGAAGTTAAAAAGAGCTAGATAGGGTTAGATCGAGCATCAAAAGATTTTCTGTTCTAAAAATGCTCAAATAATCATGCCATGAAGCCGTTTTCTTTCGAGCGTCTATAAAAACGTCCTCTTACCGATGAAATAGCAAAAAAGTACTTGATAGCATGTCGAATCTTCATAATTTAAATAATTAGTAATATTTTCAAGACAGTGCAAAAGAGCTAGATCGCTCTTTTCGGGCTAATCCGTTCAAAACGGAGATCACCTATGTTAAAAAGTGCTAGATCTAGCTACAAAGGGGCTAAGGTGGCAACACTGACTGAAGGATATTTCGAATTCCATGCTTCGAAAGCCAATTGACCGTTTGTCTCGGCTAATATCTTGATGGATGCTAGTGATTAGCCGGCTCCAATTCGCATTGGAGGAGACATACTATTTACTAGGTGGTAGACTCAATACTGAGTCGTCTAGGTAAGTACCACCGCAGTGCCAGATATCATCCCGTAAACAGGAGAGTTATACGCTTTTGTGTTTCGGGATAAGGGCGCTGTAACTAGTGAAATTACCGGGTATAAGAGACCTAACATCTTTTGTCTCGGGTGACGGACGCAGTGCGGCATTGATGGAAGATAATAACTGTCTATCAGTTGTTGGTCTACTTTAATGCCGCTCTTTCATGGTCTGGCGTATCACTTACCATCAGGTGAGCGTCCAGACTTTCCTGCACACTTATAACATAAAAAAGACAAGAGTAGGATATTATAGACCAGTTTATTGATCATTTTCTATCTGATTAGAAACTTTAGATACGTCCAGAATTGACCGTAGGTACAATAAAGTTGTTTCATTAATGCCAAGAGACGACGTGGGCGTCTTCTTCCACGCCTCCACCTTTCATAGAAACTACCATCGTAGGCGTTGGGGTGGCTTCTTTTTGTTGTGAAAAAAATAAACTAAAGTATAGTATACTAGGGGCAGCAGACCTATTACCCGAGAGAAATAAGAACGAGTCGCTCAGAATTATACTCCTGAAAAAAAATTACTCGAAATCACAATGGATTGTTTAAATTTTATCATTCGGAGTTTTTAATATTTTTTATGATCTCGTCATTGAACTTATCTCCCTGAATCATATTGGTTACCCATATAACAATCCTATACGTAGCAGACAAAAAATATAGCGGGAGGGATCATATTTGCGGTTCAATGAAATCTAGACTAACCCTAACAGGCTTCCCAATCTGGGATTGTTTTATCACGCACTCATTATTCACCCAAGCTCTTTCTAAAAGTAAAATATTTTGGGGAGAACTACAGTACAGTTATTCTGTAATTCATTAATGTAAACTTACTATGTGTAATTATAGGGCGTCGGTGGCTCATTGATGAGGGCTATTGTTTTTCGATCTGGACGGTGAAGGTTCAAATACCGCCGAGTAATCAATCAAGTCAATGTATTTTAGAAATAATATGTACGATGTCCAACGGTCTTATGGCGAAGGAAAATATCGTGGAAAACCTGCGCACACCTGCGAAGAGATTCAAAGATTGCGCGTGGACGATGAAGGTTCTGTTCACCCTTTACGGGTAGGCTCGTGTCCCTCGGTGGGGACGTATATGAGCAGATGATGGTGATTGTGTAAAATACTACACATTCGTTTAAATAATTAACATTTATTTGTTTATCACAAAATATAATACAATATGATAATTTAAAAATCAAGCCTTATGCTATTTTATAAAACGCTAATGAAAAGTAATCATTTATTCTAATGCTCCCACATTTTCCTACACAATATAGTAAAAGTTTACTTATTATCTCCGAGGTAGGTACGTTGATTTTATAAAAAAGGACGGATAAAATTGAACGATAAAATATTTCATTTTAGGTGTACAAAATAGCCTATCTAGACGAAGTGGTCTCTCAAGGTTTATCCGTAAGGAAGACATTAATCTGTTCCTTTCTTACCATAAGTCAATTTCAGTCTTGAGTAGTCTCAGGGTAACATCTTGAAATTATTTGAATTACACCTAAGCATAAAATTGTTTTTAGTTTCGGAAAGGCATGATGGCGCGTTACAATTACTAAATATCTAGAGAGGCTCAAAGTGTTTGTATGTGGGTATAAGTGTGTGCGTATATAGCTGCGGCAATTATTTAATTAATTACGTGTCAAGATTATCCTAACGATAAGAGTTCATATATAAATACTTTGAAAATACAGATAACGATGACGGTCATGATTTTATAATCTATTTATTGTATATTGCAGATAATAGTTTGGTATTGGATCCATCGATCAATACTAATTTAGGGAGGTTTTATCCAACAGTCAACGTTTAGTTTTTTGTTGTGATAGTATCGGTCTGAGTAATTTATTAAGTTGATTATTGGAAAGCAATTGTTTTTCCTTCGGATCATTAAACCTAGTGTTACTTCATTTATAAAGAATGTCGATAATTTTTATTAAGAAGAAACTCGTAATCTATGATATATTAAAGAAGAAGCTGATATGTCACCAGTGTGCGCACTGCGAAGACTCGAATACGACCTAATTGGAACATCCTTGAGTTAGTCTGTATCGAGCGCAGCAACAAACATGTCACTCCGATGTGCATTATAATATTTGGGGGTACGGTAGTGGCCCCGCCAAGTCGAGCGCGAAGCAAACACTGCCGTACCATCCTTTACAGGATCCATTTCGCCGCATTTTTAGGCCCCAATTTGAGAACCTTTGGATAATACCAGAACCCTGAAATTTTCTTCATCTAGTAAGATATAATAACATAGTTTAAATCCAAAATTTCAAGTATGTAGGTCTTTGAGATCCGACGTTAAGTGAAAGCAAAGTTTCGCATTTTCGACAGATAGACTTTTACTCACTCATGATCATCAAAATAGAACTAGTACTTCCCATTAACTCAGAGAGCTGAAATTTGGTACTGATAAAGGGAAAACTATAAAAACATGGATAATCGACGATCTGGAGTACCTGGTGACCCTGCTAAAAAAAAAAGAGCCCACTCAAACTATAAGAGATCGACATACCACCTTTAAACAATATATATTCAACATGGTGGGCCGCTTCATCAAATGTCTAAAATTGAGGGGAACGGCAGTGCCCCCGCCAAGTCGAGCGCGCTGGACCATTACAAACAGACATGTTCATGTATACAAATATTTGTACTGCCCGGGGATCGAACCCGGAACTCTTGGTGTAGTAGCCGACATCTCAACCATTACACCCTATGGGTCTTCCAATATTCCTTTCAAGTTTCTACAAAAAGAAGTGAAATCCTTCCAAAAACATTCTGTAAAAAATCTATCCATGTCTCGATGGAACTGCTTGATTATCTCAATGATATTCTGTATATATGAAGGTAGATACTCCACCTGTGCCTCAAAAACGAACTACCGAAGAGAGTACAGTTTGTACTCTTTTGTTTAGATAAATGTGTTCGAAATTCGAAATATGTGTATGTGTGCTCTCACTGCATTCGGAACAATTTTTTCGATTGTTTTTTGAGCATATCACGAATCCATCCTTTTTTCATCATTGGATTATCTCTATAAAAACAAGGAAATCAAAACAGAGACGTGCCAAGTCAAAGGTTTCTTACTGCGATTACTTTATTATTAAGGTTAATGTCGTTAAATCACGAAGAATTTTGTCGATAAATCATTATCGACAAAATTGTTCGTGCCAATAAGTTGTATTAGACATAAAAATATTCAGGAATAAAAATATTCTAAGTAAAGCCGATAGAAAGTTCATCTATAGAGTCAGGAAAAGACCGGATATTGGATTCTTAGGTAAACATCACTAGTTCTGAAGGTATAATAAATGTACGTTAGAATTAATACATTCCCGAGATTCGTCGGATATTGCGCCTAATAATTATCAACATCGATATTAATCCATTATTGATATCATTATTTTTTTAATATGTCCATGGGCTTAATAATTAAACAATCCTCGTTCATATTATTTCTCGTGTCTATCTTCTCTATCGCACCTATTGCAGAAACAAAGATCTTCCCTATTTTACGCCAGATATCCCGTTCTTAGCTTTTCTAGTTCAGACTTCACTATCAACCCCTCGAAGTTCATCAGTTTATTGGGTCTTTGCAATCATTTGTTTTGCAGCAAAGACGTTCGTCAATTTTACGGAACCTACTTATCGCAAAAAAATCATTTTGTTTTTTTTGTGATGACGGGCAAACGAACAATCTGTTCCTTGATGGTAGAAGATACACCAGCTTATGTTAGATGCGGTTATGATGAAAACCAGCTATTATAGTTTATTTATGTTCAACAATGCCCTGCAGCTGTCACCCTATTGATACTCGTTTCCTTATTCATAGCCATTTTGCAAAGTTCAACAAAGTGCAAGTACCAAATCTTTAACGACTGATGACTTCATCAGAATGACATGACGAAAAAAAGTAGTAATATACTCCAAGTCATCCATTTCAGATGTGACCCTAGGATCCGAATTGTCACTTAGATTAAGAGTTACGTATCGAATCAGCTTTAACTGAAAGAAAAGTCTTGGGTCGGATTTCGACAAAACCTTATAAACTTTGGGCTTACGACTAAGTTAACTATAAATAAAACATTCTTTGGGCTTGTTCCGAGTGAGATAAACCTTTTGGTTTAGTACGAAGACAACTTATTGTCAACAACTATTATCCTACGTACTTTAAACAGTCTGAAGACAAATTTTTGGTTCAAAATAAAAAATCAGTATAAAGCATATCAAGTTTTTCTGAAAAATTTAGCGATTCATGGATACAAAAGTAAAAAATTAAAAAAAAAAATTTTATAAAATTAAGAAAGTTTGATGATAAAAATTGCTTCTTGAAGAGAATCTAAGGATAAATAAAATAAGTTTAGTTTTTATAAACAACAAGTATACATTAAAAGAAGGGACTCTTGCGAATCAGTTATTGTTCACATTTTATCAGTTTAGACGCTAGATTACAAAACAATGCCACTATGCAGGAACTGCCTGTATTGCTTGCACAGACATGAGATTAGACATTATGTCCGCATTGGCTTGAACCATTTGTTGTAGATGTCAAAACTAAGATAGATAACTAAATCAGCGCATCCATACACAAAGACAGAATACATATAATACACTCATATGTTTTCGCTATTCGCTAATAAATACCATGGTCATGGTAACTGCACTGTCATTGAGACTTCGAAAGACATAGGAATAAGATACTTTCTTGCTACACTGGAAGAACAAAGACTTAAAAAATCAGCGCACATTCTTGAACACCCCCGGCGGGGACACCCATGCTGTACTTATGAGGGTTTACGCATAAGTACAGCATGGACTTGCAAAATTTTGGTGATAAGGTAGGTATATCAAGAAACCTAAACATCGACACTTACACGTTGATTGTATAAGCAAAATTAAAATTTTAAACCTAACGATTAATCGATTCGCTAACAATGGTCTGAGACATCGTTTGTGGAGCCAGATAACCGCTTGAGCGAGCGTTAGATACACTCGACCGCCTAATTGCCTATTAAAGAACGGGTGTTTACCCTATAACCTCGGGCAAACTTGAGGTTTGAATTTGTTTATTTGGAATTATATTTACGCTCAGCTTTCTATGCATATACTGTAAAATCTGTAACCCACTGGCAAGTTAGATTACTATTGTTAAGAAACTGATACCACAAATTAATCCACAACTTCAAAAGAGTAAAGCAAATCTGAACTGCCTCCATGCTCTAGTGGATTTGAATCCCACGATTTTACCTTGTTTGGTGAGGATTTTATTTACATTGCATGGTAAATCACCTGATTGTCCGATTAGAAAGATGATTCCGTGCTTGGTGCCTGGTGAAGGGCACGTTAAGCCGTCGGTTCCTAGCCACAATGTTAGCACCCACTAATCTGTATTAAACCCAAATAGTTATGCGGGAAGGCCTGTGTCCTGCAGTAGGCCGTTATAAGCTGATATTGAAATCTGATGCGAGCTTATTGACCATTGAATAACAAGCAAATAGTTGTCGAGAATTTGTTCTGAAATTCGGAGTTTTAGTTCCACTCTGGGACGCCATAAGGCATTTTAATTTTTCATCATCATAAAATTAAGTGAGGATGTTTATGTGGTGGGCCACATAAACATCCTCACTTAATTCATCAACCACCCTTTAGGTGTAAGCTCGTGCCCATAAGTAAAGGGTGATTAGGGCTTAGTTGTCCACGCGGTTGCATAATATTATAACTAAATACCACTGGTCTTGGGATTTTATAGTAAGTTTAGTAATAATTTAGTTGTAAAGTAGTAGAGAGATAAAAACATGAAGCATCTAAAATACCTTTTAACAAAATCGCAACGTAACATTACCGCAATCAAGGCATATAATAACTTTACAAAGAGCGATCAGCAATAAAATTAATATACCAACCACAAAGCTTTCAATCCTTTTACAAACAAAATACCTTTACCACAATATAAACAAATTTAGTAACCGTTTTTACGTAACTCTTTTGTTTATGGTTCTATACAAAATAAATGTGGGACAGATTACAAAGGGACTCGCTTATCTAACATTATTGTGTTCTGATCTTTATTCAATTGAGCTTAAAGATATAAATTGGAAGATGACCAATAGCTTTAATCACAAGTCATAGCTACCTCCAAAGCTTTAACTCTTACACTTACAGACTTCACATTATGATCACTCAATTTATTTGTGATAATAATGTGAAGTCCAAATATCAAAATATACTTTAGTTATTCTACCAGCTATTATATATAGCGCCGCTCTGCAGGATAAAGGAATTTCTAACGGCAACTATAAAAACAATTGTCACTACCTGTACACTTTACGCCAGCCAAGGCACTGTTAAACGTGTCAGTAGATGGGATCCCTAAAAGCCTGAGGAAATATGAATTAGCACGGAAGCTCCCCAAGGACTCTGTTAATAACTGGCTAGAGTCACCAGGGACGGCTCTCTCGAAAACGCTAATAAAAGCCTATTCGAAGAAGCGAACCTCTGAACTGCTATAACTCAGTAAACCCAAAGTCAGGGCTATTGTAAGGCACTGACTGAACACTGCAAGCTGAAAAGTCATCCTCACAAAATGAAATTACGTAGCCCAGATAATTGCAGATTTTGCGCCGAAGAGAGAGAGCCACCGATGAACCATCTATGCAATTGTGGTACTCTACAATGGAAGCGAAACATCAATTTATGCCATTACTATCATTCATGCTCAAGTGAGCATGAATCATTTATAAAGTTGAGCAGGATCTTAAGTTTACTGAAAAGTGCCCAACTTTAAGACAAGCTCAAAAAGGTCTTATAGGTCGAGGTAAATACAGGTCGGATAAAGCCTGAATAGCCCCCAGTAACTCAATTAATAATAATACCTCTACTTTTTCCGTTTATATCATAAGATGCTTGGGAACCCGAAAATCAACAGATAACGGATTAGAGTACTGCTTCACTTAAGTCACCGCTAACCTTTCATAGAGACCAATTGTTACATCCAACTCGCCTGCCAAATGTAGTTATTATGGAAAATCCCTTCACATTGTAGAATCCCTGCCTAGTGGACTATAAATGGCTGCTGAAAACAGGGTCATCATCATCATCAGCTATTGAACGACCTACCGAAGGGCACGAGCCTACCTTTCTTAAATGGTGTATAGGCCTGAGTCGTCCATACGGGCCCAAAGCGAATTGGCCGACTTAACGGACAACCATTGAGTAACATCGCAGACGTGCGATGTGCAAATGTACATAATAATTTTTAAATTTGAAAACACTGGCGGGATTTTAACCTACACCCTCTAGATTGGAATAAATTATATTATAATTAGTATTCTGCCCTATAATAGTGAAATAAAATAAAGAATAGGGCTACACATTTAATAATTACTTATGTGATATAATGGTCGAAAGCTCAGTCTCAGTGTTTTAAACTGTCGGTTTTTAGTCTGAGTATTTCTTGAAATGATAATTTAAAAGCTAAAGCTAAAAACTATGTAATATAAAGTATTTGTATCCATTATAAAACTCTTTGTTTAAATTTCAGAATTCCTTCATAGACATTGAAAAAGTTAAAATAATGTTAAACAATAATTATGAATCTATTTCAACAATAAATATAAGGGACCTAACATATACTATGTCTGGTGACGTGCGCAGTGCGGTGTTGATGGACAACAATAATTGTCAATCGGTGGTTGGTCTTATTCAATGCCGCTCTGTCATGATCAGGCGTATCACATACCATCAGGTGAGCTTCCTTCTTGTACACTTTTTAATATAAAAAAGTCGTCTGACTGTTATTAACAAAGACGTTACTAATACTGTAATTAATGTCTTAAGAAAGTGGTTTTATGTGGTGCAGCTATACTTACACCACTACACGAGCACAAAAGCTTGACGAGATAAGAATTATCCCTTAATCTGGTATCACGTCGTCGCTATATGTCTCATGTCGGTTACCGCTCTCCTACACTCGTGACCACCCATTAATACACCACCCGGAGATTAGTCCACACGAGTCTACACAACGGTCAATAAGCAGCACTCGACCGTGGGCTGGTACTGTTAACAGAAAAAGTGTATCATATAAAAACAACATGGATATCGCCATATGTTCGTGACATGACGGAATGTTCAAGTTTTTTTATGCACCATTAAAACTTTAAAAAAGCGATTGAGCCTTATATTGGAAATTATTGTAACACAGAAATCAAGATGGATATTTCATTAACTATTTTGATGTTAACTGTACGAGTATAAAGATCAATATGTACAAAAACCTGGTATGGGTTAATCTTGATTGAGTACCGCGAGTGCAGTTAATGAAGGCTAAAATGGCTTGGTGTAGTATATTGGTTATTCCTTGTTAACCTGGAATTTGTTGCATAGTATTAAAATAATTTATGTAGACATATCATGCAAATAGTACATTCTTTTTAACAAAAAAATTTACATTTGATGCATTACATTATGACTACCTAAAATGTACCTACTAAATTGTTGTTAAGAATGTTAAAGTTGAAAGTTTTGAAATCGAAACGATACATAATAAATAATTTTAGGGTTCCTAGAAAAAAAAAACATTTTTTCTAATACAGTATATTTATACATAATCTTCAACATTATATAACAATTTGCTTATAAGTATTGAAGTCCTTATAAATGGTTATATTTTTTTTTGTAAAAGTATAAAGCTTTTTTTTTTAAGGTAAAAATTAATTATCCACTAAATAAACTAGTTTCAGTGTCCTATTTTTAGTAGACAATACTCGTATATTCACTCAACTTATGTAAGTGTGCGTGTCCATGACAAAAAGTTTGTAAAAGAAATGACTATTTAAAGATAGTCATTTTTTTCCATCAACACGACAGATGTTATTTCTCTTTTAGGTAGTATTTTGCTCTCATCCTAATACATGGAAGTGCATAATACTCGTATATCTTCACAATCATCATCAGCTCATTAAACGTCCCCACCGAGGGGCACGAGCCTACCCGTATAGGGTGATTAGGCCTTAGTCGTCCACGCGGGCCCAGTGCGGATTGGACGACTCCACACACAACCTTCGAATCCCTTCGCAGGCGTGCATGAAGGTTTCCTCACGATGTTTTCCTTCACCGTAAGAGCGTCGGATAACGTACATATATTTTTCGAAAATTCGAAAATACATTGGTACGTGTCGGGATTTGAACCTCAGCCCTCCCGGTAGGAAGGCGACAGTCCACACCACTGAGCCACCGACGCATCTTCACAATACTACTACCTAATTACAAGTTCATCATCATCGGCCCACTGCAGTGCACAGGCCTTCCTGCACAGCATACCTATGGAGAGATTGGACCGTAACCCACCACGATAGCCTTGTATGCAACGCGGATTGGTGGAAGTTAACGATTACCATCCTTAAATTATCCTAGCCGGGCCTGTCATGTCCTAACCAAACTAGGAAAAGTCCCCGACCTCCAGGTCATCTAACGAACTAAACCTACCAAGCGCCGTGCCCACTAGACCACGGAGACATTTAATTTATTTCAATTAAAGCCATTAAGGTAAATAACAATCCAATTCAGTGCAACTTTCTCCCTTTCATGAAAATTTATTTGTATACATGTTTTTAATTTTCAATAAAATCCTGTTTTCTTTTTATAACTTTACCTAAATTCAATCAAGTATCTTTTCCTGGCAAACGGGGTAACGTAAAATCAGGGTAAAAGGGAATCTACTGATTTCTTTAATTTATTTGCCGTCGGGATTTACGCTTCAATTTCAACAAAAGGTCAAGGGTATTTTCTTAAACAATAAAATAATATTGTGATAGTACTTTACTTCCACTATTATCCATTTTCTACACAGGACAAATGTTATGAAATAGGTCGAGGGAGTGCCAGAACCAAATAATATCCAATAAATTTAATATTGGTGTTCTTCTTCTAGAGTCAGTGTAGCTCTTTAAAGATTAAATGAGTGTGGTTCAAATTATGATCGTGAAGAAATGCTTAAAGCTAAATAATATTTAAGTTTCGAGTGGTATTAACAAAATAAAATAAAATAGGTTCTATGAACAATTGCTCATTAAAATTGATTCACCAAATTTCGATTTTCAATTCAATACTGAAAATGTAAAGGAGGCTTCAATTTGAAATCACCTAATGCCTCCAACATTATTTATACAAGGGCTGATGTTTAACTCATCATAATAAATAATAACGATTATATAGTTTGTTTATTCACTTATTAAAATAGGGAGTGACTGATAGTTTTGTTGATTGCAATGTTGATTGTTTGGCCAGTCGATCGATCAGACAGACAGGCAAAAAAATTAAAAACTGTTTGATGTCTATATCGTTTGTATTTATTCATATGCAGGAAGAAAAAAATGGATATTTTAATATTACAAACAGACGCTTCAATATTGTTTATATGTAGGTATGTATAGAAAAAAAACGTAAAATTATAGAGAAAACCAAACCATTCAGTACACACAATTATTTTATTCACACGCGGATTTTGTAGATAACCCATTTGGTGTAATGGGTTGAGACGTCGACACTTACAGCAAGAGGTCTGTACGCAAACCCTGGGCGATATAAACATTATTTGATATAAGTGCATGAACATGTCTGTGTGTTTTCTACGTGTTATTTTACGTTAAACTTAACATCACTCACCGTTACTGCCAAACAAACTTTAAAGGTTCATACTCACAACTTGCGGTTAATATGTAACTTATTATTAAGGGTTCAGTGTATCAAAATGATTAAACATTCCCAAGAGTGATGCTTAAATTGAAATTGAGCACATGCTCACGCCACCTGTTCATCCAAATGCCGGGGCGCAAGTGCAACTTTCTATATTGTTTCACTCGACGTAATTGCTATGCGAAGTTTGTCTGTTCAACACAAACTTGCAGATTGTCCGGTTGTCCTTAAATTTTATTCAATTATCACGTTGAGTGCTTTGAAACTAGACACTGTGTGATTTGTCAAACTGTGTAATTAATTGCCACTGGCATTTTAATAGTGCATCCAACTTCATGTTAGGAATAGACCGAGACAATCAATCTACTCACCTGTGTAAGTGATATGCCTGCCACGACAGATTCAACTCATTTACCGTCTACACAGTCCTGCGTCCGTCACCCTAGATGACTAATGTTATATCTCTTAAGCTGTATCTCTACCAGAAATGCATAACGTAAAACTTTTTACTTTAGTTTATTTTTTGCGCTTGATCTGATGGTAATACCAAATATGTACGAAGCTCATTATCTTCATATCCTCCGCAGAGCCAGATTTTGTCTCGTGAAACAGGAGTGTTATGGAATTTTGTGTTTCGGGATGAGGGCACTGTAGTTAGTAAAATTTTCGGATATAAGAGATTTTACATCTGTTGTCGGGCGCAGTGCAGTTTTGATGGAGGATATAAGTGTCTATCAGTTACTACTTGTCCTGTACACTTATAACATAAAAAAATACGTTTCGCCATAATCTTTATGCTGGTGAATGGGTTGGTTGAGAGACCAATCAACTCCTCTATTCTCTATTAAATGTTTTCTTGCTAAGCCATCTTTTACAGCTATGTACTTACAATTGGCGTTGTTTTTGCACAATTTTGATTTTAAATCTGAAAGGTAATCTTCATACATTTTTTTGCATTTGTAATGTCATATCAGATTTAGCTAAGTATCACTTCCTTTGACGCTTTCTGCTTGTCAAATTCTTTTATTTCAACCCATATCAGCACCCTCGTTAACATTGTACAATTTTCTTTATACTCGTAAGACCATGTAGGATGAGAATTGGGTGAAAATAATAAAAACTTTAGTGAACGCAAAAAAAGTAGATAAATAAATGTTTAAAATATTAAATTTGTTACCGTGCCGATTTTGGAGATTGAGCAGCAAGTTCTCAAAAATATCCCTGACCATTTCGTACTCCTTTAAAGACTGTTATCGTTTCAACTTCCCATAGGTTCAGCGAAGACTCTATATGACGTCATATTTTACGTCCACGATCTTTTCGGTTTGAAGAAACGCCTGTTGCCTTCTGATCTGGAGGGCGCAAGTTCAAACCCTGTCACGTACCAATGTGTTTTCGAATTTTCGAAATTATATTACGTTATCCGACGCTCTTACTTAAAGTAAAGCATCGTGAGAAAACCTGTGCATGCCTGCGAAGAGATTCAAAGGTTGTGCGTGAAGTCGGCCAATCCGCCGGGCCCGCGAGGACGGCTAAGGTCTACACTTCCTTTACTCGTGCCCGTTTAATATGCTGATGATGACCATGATTTACTACTAGATTTTATCTTGACTGATGTGCCATTGAGAGCTTAGGGTGGAGCTCGCTTACGAAGTTAAAATATTAATTCATTCTTTTATTTTCACATTTTAAGACCTTCAGTAAATTCACCACTTTTGGTACTTTTGAATATCCTATCCATTTCATATTTTTATCCAACTATTACAGTTTTTAAGCTGTAATTTAATACTAGTGTCACCAATTGAATCTATCAAAACAGAACTATTTAGTACAAAAACCTGTTGAGATACTGTAACGATCCTATTGGCATATTTTAAAATAAGTGGAATTGGGGAAATACAGACCCTTATGTTTCAACTGTTGAACTAGCATGATAAAAGAAACTTTAACGTTTGTTCGAAAGTAAAAGCTCTTCAAACAGTTTTAAAGAATTTATGACGGTTCTGTTTACGATGTGGTTGTACAAGAAATATGGCTTCGTATTGCTGAATTTCTTGTTTGAGCTCCTCGTTCCCAAAGTATAACATCTTAGCTATTTGGACTATGTAGATTCGGTAATTAGCCACACATTTAATAGTTCAGTAGATTTACAATAATGATATTATTACAGTATTATTTGAAAGAAACACAGAATTGATAAACGTTTCATAGTTTATCATTACTTTGTAGTTTAATAGACCGACGACTGGCAAAAGGTCGCTAGTGATGACGGAGTATCAGGGTAAGGGCCAGCAAACAAGCGGAGGGCATAAATATTTGGCGTGAACAGGAAAATTTTCTACATTAATGTACAATAAAGTACGATGGCAAGGTTTGTTAGATATATACAAGGAGAATTTGCATCCATTAGATAGGTCTAATGTGACAATTAGGTTCCCCATAATATGAGTACAATAATAGGTTATTGTACTCATATTATGGGATGTTTTTATGGGAACCTAATACCATACAGATTTATGATAAAAGTTTTACAAAGTAAATAGATTATAGCTTAGCATTGAGCAATTCAATAATTTATTATAGCTCGTTATATTTTTATTTTTTATAAAGTGCGTGATATTGTGGCTTCTTAAAATCCATTTTGATATTTAATAAATCTTAACGTGAAGGCAAACCTGTGCACGCCTACGGAGATACAAAGGTTGTGCGTGAAGTCGACCAACCCGCTCTAGACCCGCGTGGACGACTGATGCGTAATCCTTTACGGGTAAGTCGTGCTCCTCAGTAGGAACGTTTATGAGCTGATGATAATATCTTTATCAAAAAGAAAAGTTCTAATATTTTATTAAACGGGTCTATCTATTTAGACAATTGCTGTAGATATTCATTTAGTATTATCCAGAGCTTGCGACAAGTCTATTGTAAACACTCACGTTACCTTTTTTGTTAAAAAATAAGTCACTCCGTCACGTTTTACGACGTTAAATAGCGACATGATCTGAAGGTTAACAATATATTTAAAGTTTGTGTTCAAGTCTGTTCAAGTAGAAACTCGCTAAATACTAAAATATTTTAATAATCCCGCCAAAAATTCTGTACAAAATAGCCAAATCTGAGTTGCTTGTTTATCTCTAAAAAGCAATGAAATCTTGAAAAAGTGGAGCAAAGTCTAAGGTTTCTAAAATTGATTGCAAATAGTTACTTCCTGATAGTATACGTTCCAAGTAGTGGATTCAATACTTCAACTAAGGTAATCTACAAATGGACTCACAATGCCTATGTTTTGTACTCTATTTATTTATTTTCAATATTAGCAAAGATAAACTTATAGCTGCATTAAATGAAGTATTGCCTCTACTTAAAAATAGCTTTATAATTAAACTGCCAGCATAAAATATAACCACGAATATGATTTAAACACGGTAATAATTCAAAACTTCGCACTCCCCGCGACACTCTGCTGCACTTGCGGTGATTGACGACACGTTAAATCTACGACAGTTTCAACGCCAATTAGTTTTTGTCAAGTTACCAAATTTATTATAACTATTATAGGAGGGCAAAAGACTACAATCTTAAAGAGAAAATCCGCTTACCCTAACAGATTCTTTAGGACAACTATTAAACTACAGTCGACTGTCACTTTTACGATGCTGAAAATTTACTTTCTCGAAATGGATTTTGGTAAATCAAATAATAAAGTTTTAAAGTATAAGATTTGTATATTGCTATAGTTTAATTTTATGTTTATCGTTTACCGCACCCAGTATAAATTTTCTGCATGACCCGAACGTAAACTGGTAGAGAATGACCTCTGAGCATTAAGTTCACCATTGTACTGTTATCTTATGGTGAATAAAGAAATAAACTATAATTAACATTTTGTGCTGTAAATTTTAAAGCTTGAATCTTCTACAGCAGACATAAGTGTTGAATTGGTGCATTGTCAGGCAAGGACATAGCGTTGTTGATTTTTTACAGGTATAACATTTGAACACAATAATATTGTAATATCAAAATATACTACTCTCCAGACATAATACAACGTTGGGCTGCGGGAACCAAAGGTGGTGGGTTCGGATTCCGCAGGGAAACATCACTCACATCAACAAATCTTCTCATAAATGGTACGCCGTACGAGAAGGCCTATGCCCTGCAGTTGGCCGTGATAGGCTGATGATGATTACTACTCTCTAGATATGTATAAGGATGTTTCCAAATCTTTGTAGTAGGAAATTATGTTCTGTATCATGTCATTGTTACAATATGGCCCAGGCCGCGGTAAAACATTGTTTATCGGTTAATAAGGGTGTCAGCTAACTCCATATCTTATTTTAATAAAATCATTTCAGATAAAATAAAAAAGGTGAAGAAGTTACAAACATACTTTAGGTATAAAATTATTAATATATGATTACATCAACAATAACAAAGGAGTATTATTCCTAAATGGCAAGAAAGCGACACCTCTATTAGCGCAACCTTCTTTTTACGGGTTCGTAATCGGCAATTCATTCTCTTTTCCCGACGGCGTGACAGATATAAAATGCCCTCGACATTTTTTCCAAATTTCGCATTTTCCGCACAATAAAGTACTCACTCATTAATTAAGTCCAATTGCTGGGATGTTTCAAACGATTTACACTCTTAACGTATTTAAAATTTTTGAAATGATTACCGTAAATTTCACTTTAATCTGCGAATATAATTGTGTAACTATTTTAATACTTCAATTATTTTAATAAATATTGTTATTCATCATTATGCATCATATTGACTTTACAAAAAACATACAAAATATGGTAAAGTAAAACAGTCCCATATCATATGTGATCATTTTTTAGGTATCATGTCATGCAGGTATACGCATGTTTAAGTAGTTGTAGTTAAATATGAAGATAATAAGTCACGGCAAACAGTCAGTCTACTACTTATTTCATGTGTGAGGACATTTTTTATGTCATTAAATTATTGGACAGTCTGCCCGCTCACCTGTAGTTGGCGTTGCTCATTGTTAAAATATGGTTAAAAATAAAAATATAAATCATTTTATCAAAAACTAACTAACTTTGGTTTGGAAAGAAACACACGGACAGTAATCATTAAAAATACAAAATCTTAATTAGTAGCAGTAACAGTTTCGATACTAAATGTGATTTATTGTTAGTCTAAACTTAAAAACATTTTATTTGCTTGAAACTTTTCGTGATGTGTTACTGGAATCATATTTTTTATGTCAATAAATGGTCGAAACGGTCACCTGCTAGTAAATGAAACGCCTGACCATGACAGATACAGTGTTGATGAAATTTAACTACAGTACCTATCATTATTATCCGCCAAAAATGACCTGCGTCCGTCACCCGAGGTCACAATACTCGCTTCCATAAACCCGGTGACTTTACTAGCTAATTAATTTGATTTAATAGCTAAAGTAGTTATTTGGAATGCCTATTTTCACAATGAAACAGAAAGTCTACTGAGGTTAAGAAGGGCATAAAGTAAATCTTGCACATCAAAATAAATACCTCGCAAATGACTACCAATGAAAATTTCTAGCCTCCGTCTTATAACACCGACGCGTGCACCATTCGTACCTAAGTATTGTTCAAAAGCCTGGTTTTGTAGTCTTTCCAACAATAGCACTCCTTCCTTTGAAAACGTCTTCCTAAGAACATGTGAGTTTTGCTTGGCGTATGTTTATATCAAGCTTGGCGATTGTAAAGATGTGTTGTTAAGAATTTTTCATCTACATTGTATCCACTTTTTTATTACTACCAACTCGTATATAGAAAATAATAACTTTTATAACAATAATAATTTTCAAAGCTTGTGGTTATTTCAGCACTTAACATGTACTTTGGATACATTAGTACCTATCCATCAGTATGTTAAATTTAATGTTTGTTGTTGTTTGTTGCAAACAACAACAGACATAATATTGAACATATTAATAATTAATAAAACAACGAGTTATATAATACAACGATGTGGGTAGTAATATTATAAACAAATGATTTAAATAAAATCCTTGAATATAGTTTGCACTTGCGCTATAACTACATTTTCTTCTGTGAACTTATATCTTGTACAAAAATTCAACAGCAATCATAATCTGCTAAATCTTATCTCAGAAGTCACTTACTTAATTTCCTTTAAGTTCTTGCATATATGTAAAATAAAAGGTATTATATATATAAAATAAAAGGTATAAAAGAGTTGCCTTTAAACCATAATCAAAATATATTATTTTATGTCCATACAAAATCGTCGATTTATGTAGTACTCGTATTTATCATAATAGTAAACGTAGTCACAAAACATGTAACAGGATGTTTCTATTTGATTGATGTTTTCTCATGTTTTTACATTCGTTAAATAAGATTAACTATTCAAGTACCTATAGTATTATTACTTTATAGTTAACCCATTGTTATGTAAGAGCGGGGTCTCCTAAAACAGTTTTTTTTTACCAGGAGGCCCCAATCACAATTATTTTATTGTAAAAATTATAAAGGTACTAAATAAAAATTATTAAAATATTAATTAATAAATATTACATACTGCATAATAAGTTAATAACACTCAGTGTGAACGGTTGGATAATAATATCTAGTACGAGTCACAATGTTTACCTATTATATACTCGTGTAGGCATGTTTATTTAGTTGCTAAGATAGCAAGATTTAGGTCAACATCGCTTCACATTGGATTGCAAATTTTAATTATATTGAATTTATTTATTTATTATTACAAAGTGGACAACTTACATTTTCGACACACTACCAAAATTTCACAAGTCTTGTTTTAATCAAAAAAACATAAAATAAATATGAAATAACATTCTATGCGCGCCTACAACTAATAGGTAGTTTTAATTTTCATAGTTTTAATTACATAGATAAAAATATTTACTTTTACTTACTTCTCCAGCAATACAAATAAAATTTAGAAAATATAAATTGATACTTACATGAAAAATAACAATAATTAACGATACAAAATTTAAAATTAATAATGACACTTGAGAAGCAAGTATAAATAAATGTAATTTCTACGCAAATTTAAGGAAGAAGCTTAAACTGTGGTACAGAATAACGTAATTGTTTTGTGATGTATCCCTGTTTTGTTATTATTAATGCAATAAAAAACCTACATCCCACACACAATCAGTATAAACTGATAATATTTTTTTTATTATATACATTGAATACTTAAACCTAATCAATCATTACAGCGTAATTTGTCTACTGCTGAACGAAGGCCTCTCCTAATTAATTCCACGCAGGCACATCCATCTGCTATCCGCCACCTTCCACTCGAGAACCTTTCCACCCTATCGGCCATCGGTTGTGCGCACTATGTGCCGTGCCCACTGCCACTTCAACTTGCTAAGCCTAATCAATACCATTTTATAATAATAGAATAGTATAAGTTTCTTATTAAATGTTCTTACAACATTACATTTAAATGATAATTAATAGCTATATTATTATGCATTATCTTTTAGTAATTTGGGCCCAAATACCACTTTTTGACTTTAGCACTATGGCTCTAGGGTCGAACTCAAGTTGTTGTTTTGTTTTGGACGACGGTTCGAGTTTAAAATTTCTTATAAAAGCAGCTATACCCATCATTGACTGCACTTTAGCTAGACGCATACCTGTGTTAAAAGAAGGAAATAATTTTACTCGTATTCAAAAACATAAACTTAATTATCTAACTGAAGATAGAGAAATATTTACCAATACAATTCCGAGGTCCTTCTCCAAAAGGCATATAAGAGCAAACCGGTAGTTTTTTAGCGTTTTCAGGAGAGAAATTATCAGGATTAAATATATGTGGATTTTCAAAGTAATCTGGATCAGAAGCTAATCCATTAGCAGAAATCATAACTGACATACCCTTAGGTATAGTTATATTTGTGCCTAGTAATTCATAAGACGCTGATGCTTTCCGGAATAATATACCAGCAACCGAGTACTTGCGCAAAGTCTCATCAAATATCATTTGTAAATATGGCATGTCATTTAACGATTCATAGTTTAATTCACCATTGTATTTTTGGTGCACACTATTTACTTCTTCATAAACCTTTTCTTGAATCTTCGGGTTAAGAGTCATTTCGTGAAATAAAAATGACATAGTAGCAGACGATGTTTCAAAACCAGCTGAATAAAATACTAAAGCTTGAGCTGCGATGAGATAATCATCTATTTCGATTTCTAAGACACCGTCTTCTGTCCGCCTGCTAGCTTTACCTGCGTCTCTTATTTCTATCATGAGATCCATAAAATCTTTGCGAATAGATGGTTTTCCTTTTCGTTCTTTTATAACATTTCGGACCAGATTAATAAAAAAATCCTGTATTTCAGTGCTTGTGACAAACATTTTTCTAATACCAGGAATAACAATATCTATTACTGTTAAAATTCTGTTCAAAGTAGACGGCTCAAATATTTTTCGAGCCATAACACTGAATTCGTTTTCTTTTTCTGAGAACGAGTTTAAATTTAAGCCAAAAGCAACTGACCCTATTGCATCGAGTGTATATTTTGAAGTAAGAGATTTTATTTCATGTTCTACATGATTTTCAACTAAATAATTAACGTAATTAACAAAATCTTGCACACATTGTTGCATAAGAGGAATCATGTCTTTCAGTTTTTTGGTAGTAAAAACAGGTGTAAGTTTCTGTCTTAATATCCTCCAAGTCTCACCTTCAGCTCCGAATAAGTTTTGACTTAGCCGGCTACTGCTTGAACTCATTCCCCTATCTTGAAAGTTCTGGAAATCTTTTATTAACACCAACTTAATTAATTCCGGATCTCGCAGTAAAATCACTGGTTTCAATCCGCGGTAAAGTCCAACCAATTTTTCCCCTCTGTATTGTAAATGTATTTTTCTCATATATTGCTGTGCTGAGTCTCTCCCAAATATAACAGTTCCGAAATTCCCCACAAAAGGTAAGGGCATAGGTCCTTTAATACCTTGATCGCTCCAGTATCTGTATTTTGTTTTGGCTAAATAAAAATATAGCCCTAGCAAAACTACCACTAAAGAGACACAAACAGTCAGCGCCATGACTGCAACACAACTGCCGTACAATTGAAGCACAATTGAGATATATCTCTTAACTAACGACTGCATTTATACGACCTCCTATCTGATATTATCTTTATGAGTACAAACATACTTCAACACTAAGGTCTTTGTTATTCCGTACTTTGCTTGTCATCATTATCAGTAATGAGTTATCTCTCTTCAATCTATCGCAGTCCCATGCTGCTGGACATAGTTCTTCCCCATTTTGTGCCAGATATACCGGTCCTCCGCTTTCCTCATCCAGCCTCCACCAGCGACCTTTCGCAAGACGTCGGTCCATCGGGCCGGAGGGCGTCCTACGCTACGCTTGCCAAAACGCGGTCTCCACTCCAGAACTCGTCTACTCCAACAGCCATCGGCTCTGTGTCCTACGTGACCAGCCCACTGCCACTTAAACTTACTGATCCGGCGGGCTATGTCGGCAAATTTAGTTCTATAACGGATTAAATTCTTTCTAATCTTATTCCTAAGAGACCCCAAGCATAGTTTGCTCCATTTTGCGTTGGGTAACTTCGAACTTGTGAACCAATCCCGCAGTCAGTGTCTACATCTCAGCTGCGTATGTTAGTACGGGTAGGACGCATTGCTCAAAGACTTTTGTCTTAAAGCATTGCGGAACCGCTGTTAGGTCATGACATAGCTTACGATTACAGTAATGAATTACAATCAACTAAAAGATTGTAATTTTTTTGATGAACCAATATTTTAATAGTAATAATTTGGGTGTGCAGTGTTTTCGTTTACCAATTTTATAATACTTTAAGGGGACCTATAGAAATGGTTATATTAAAACTTTTTAGTGTTTGTGTAATATATTTTGTAATTTATAAAAAAAATACAAAAAGATTTCAATCCTAGAATCCATAATTTAAACCTTACTGTCTATAATAGTAAATTTATACATAAAATGTAACATAAAAAATGAGACCCATGTTATGGACCCTGTTGGGCACACATAGTAAGGACTAGGACTGCGAGAGAGGAAACGTATAACATTTTATTTGTAATTTGGTTTTTATTCTAAATAGCCCATATCTTTATTCAAAACATTGCATTAAACGTGTTAAAGTGTTTGCTTCGCGCTCGACTTGGCGGGGGCACTGCCGTGCCCCCCGATATCGTAACTTTCGTTTGATGGGTCCGTAGCAATATGCCAAAAACGAAACCCTTATAGATTCGTCAAGTCTATCTGTCTGCCTGTCCGTTCGAATGAACCTTTTTTCTCTAAAACAATGAGTAGTGTTCAAACTTTGTAAGTATATGTATTCTTTAAATATATATAAAATATTTTGTGGTTCCCCATACATTGAACTGAAAGTCAATTTTTTTTTCATCGTACCTCCACGTGTCAATATTTAGATGTCTTTCTTGCTGCTAATTTCATGCTTACAATTCTTAAAATTCAAATTATTTATAAAGTCTATGAATATCTGCCATATGAATAAAATTAGTTGTAATTTTAGTATATTTATTTTGTGTTGTAATGGTTGTAAATTCTCACCCAATTGTGTCAATAGATGGCGTTGCCAGCAGTTTACTTCGCGCATAAAATGTGTTTTCAGATTTCATAGGGTGAAATGCAAACTAATTTCTAATTATCTCTTGATCTAAGAGCCATCTGCGCTCGCCAATAGTCCGGTGAAGTCAATCCGGAAATAAATAAAAAAATAAGTCTCCTATTAAATGGACTTGTTTCTAAGTTTCTCTAAGAGTACTTTCACGTTTAATTTAGACAAGTTAAAAAATATTAACCTGCCTACTCCTTTTCGTATGTATTACAAGTTTGTATTACCTCACCGTACGTGCGAAAGTCGCTATTTGATTTTATTCATTTTTAGGAATCCGTAGCCAAATAGTGAATACAGAACCATTATAGTTTAGTCATGTCTGTCCGTCTGCATGTCACCCTTTTTTGTGTTCTGTTAACCGCTATAACGCTCTTACGGTGAAGGAAAACATCGTGAGGAAACCTTCATGCACAACTGCGAATAGATTCGAAGGTTGTAAGTGAAGTTTGGGCCCGCGTGGACGACTAAGGCCTAATCACCATATACGGGTAGGCTCGTGCCCCTCGGTGGGGACGTTTAATGAGCTGATGATGATGAAACCGCTATAAGGTTTCGACAAAAAAAATATTATTTAAAATATACTTTAGGGTTCCCCATACAATTAGTTGAAACTCAAAAATTCATTTGTCATACTACCCCCACGAGTAAGATATCAATATGTAGGTCTTACATATTTTACAACGCCATCTAGAGGTGCGAAGAGTAGGTTGGGTTATATTTATTACGGAATTAATCATTAATAATAATAATAACGGAGGGAGGGGAGAAGCTTTAGCATTCCGCCATATTAAAAGCTAAAAATTGGTTATCGGACTATTTGTGACTACCAAAAAATATTGCATTATTTTTTGTAAGGGGGTGGGACATTTTGCAGTTTTAACGGTAGGTAGCTAAAAATTGAAAATACGTAAATATTATGTCATCTACAACAGAGCAAAATAATATTCTGTTTTCTTAACCAGGAAAGAGTAACTGTCTTACCCTGAATTAACGCAAGCAAAGCCGCAGAAGGAAGCCAGTTGTGTTAGGATCTTCATAAATAGTATGTATTCTGGAATCTTTTAAAACTAATACAAGAAGCATATAAAAATAAATTGAAAATAGTTATAGTACAGATTATAATTATTATTATTATTAGATTATCTGGCGCAAAATGGGGGAGCCCTATGTCCAGCAGTGGACTGCGATAGGTTGAATAGAATAGTACAGATTGATATATTAAACTTTAATTTTAAAACAACAAGCATTATAAATTGTAAATTCCTCTGCTAAAATTATTGAGTATAGGGAATCTAACCTATTATTATATTTTCCCGAGTAATGGGCACCATTATACCCTTAACACCGCCCTGCATGTTGATAAAAAAACTTTACTTTTTACAGGTTTTGAGTTTCTTCAATACTTCATTTGCCATGGCAGGCGTTACATCTGGAGAGCAAAGCAGTAATCTTTTTCAATGTATAATGCACGTATCTTAATGTCAGTGTGTGAAGCAACCCTATTGTTTTATTTTATTTTAGGTGAGCAAAAACTCTCGACCTTAAATATATTTTCTATTGCTTTCACGCAACAGAAATAAAGCGGTTATCCCTTTGGCATATAACTCGCTCGTAGTAAAAATTAAAACCAATAGTAGGAATAAAAAATAGTCTAAAATACGAAAAAATATCATTTCTCTTTTATAATTTGTAACGTCACATTGTGACCTAAACCATACCTACCTAATATATCTGTTTGAATTGTTTAAAATAATTGGAAATAAAATAATCTGTGATCGTTACTGATTTTTTATAACGTCTACAACATAGACGTTAGAAAATCAGTAATCATAGTTTAATGCTTGCAATAAAAACAAGAAAATCTCAACTTTGTTTTAATATTTGAAACGAATCATAGAATACATATTATATCCCATTGTATTATTTTTTGTACTTTTAACCATACTTCCATTTGAATAAATCTTTATGTTTCATATAATAAAACGAAAGCTATATAGCTATCGGTTATTTATTCCACTCGTTTTTTAATGACTACCTTAATTCCATCACGAATTCTTAAAATGAAGGCTCGAGGTTCTGATACCATTGGCTTCATTACCATTGGCTCTGCCTTAAAATTTTTAACAAAGGCAACTATGCCTGTGGTTAATTGTAACATGGCGAACCGCTTACCTGAAATCATAAATACAATAATGTAGGATATCAAATAAGTTGCATTATAGTACATTTTAAGCACAGCATTCCTTGATTGTATTCGCTACGTTCGGCAGTTTAAAAAAATGTTAATACAGTAATGTATTTTAGTACAGTATTATTTGCAATAAGACTTTTATAATGAACTAAACAATAGATATACATTCAGCAACTAACAACCGCCAATGGTAATTTCATCCATACTGTGGCGCACGCATCTCCCATGGCCACGGTAATTTTATTTGTACCGTACTATGGCTATACTGTCCGAGAACTGCAAATGCAGTGCGACAATATAGGTTGATGATGAGTTCTCAGCTTATACCTACCAATGCAGTTGCGAGGTCCTTCGCCAAAAGGAAGAAAAACATACGGAGGACGTTTCTGTATGTTTTCAGGTGAAAAATTTTCCGGATTAAATACAGTCGGATTTGGATAGTACTTCGGATCTTTATTAAGTCCACTTATTGATATCAAAACATTGATATTTTCGGGTATAGTCACATTAGTACCAGGGAACGTATACGTTGTTTTGGATTCCCGATCTATAGTTCCGGCTACCGGATACATGCGTAAGGTTTCATAAAGAACCATTTTAAAATATTTCATTTCCGACATGGTTTCCATATCTAATTTTCCATGACATTTTTGATAAACTTCATTTATTTCATTGTATAAACGATTTTGAATATCCATATTCTGCGCCAATTCGTAAATAAGAAACGACATAGTAGCTGATGTTGTTTCAAAACCAGCAATATAAAACACCAAGGCCTGACCGCCAATGGTAATTTCATCTATATTGAGGTTAATATTTTGATATTTTTGAGGAACTTTCCCTTCTTTCCATAATTCGATTAATATTTCCATTAAGTCTCTTCGTATTGACGGCGTTACTCGTATACCATTTTGCCTCTGTTTCAATACGTTGTTGACGAGATTCACAAAAAACCTTTGCGTCGGATACCGTCTACCAAATAATTTTCTTAGGCCAGGTACAATTATATCGAGGGAAATACATAATTGGTTATAGTCATCGGGCTTATTCAAAGCTTTCGAAGCAGTTAAAAAATAACTTTCAGATTCACTAAATGTGTCTATATCCAAGCTAAATAAACACGCTCCTATTACTTGTACTGAATATTTAGCAAATAAAAATCTTAGTTCATGCTCAATATTATATCAACAATGTTTAACATATTTAACAAAGTTATCGGCTTTGTTTTGCATAATGGAATCATTTCTTTAAGTTTTTGAGATGTAAATGCAGGCGTTAATAAATTACGAAAGAATTTCCATTTTTCATCATGCGCATTAAATAAATGATTCTTAAAAATTGGAGTATTGTCTGAACGGTACGATCTATTCGGAAAGACACTAAAGTCTTTAATTATAATATTCTTTATGAATTCCGGATCTCTTACCAAAATAACTGGCTCAACACCTCGATATATTCCAACAAGTTTTTCGTTTGGGTATTTCAAGTAAACATGTTTATATAAATTATATGGAGCCTCTTTTACAAATATAACACTTGCAAAATTTCCCAAGAAGGGTATTGGGATTGGCCCTGTGATACCTTTTTTCTTCCAAAAGTTGTATTTATGTTTGTAATAAACGTATATTAAACCAAATAATATCCCTATTGCACACAAACAAAACATTATGAACTTATAGGGTAAACGGCAAAGATATAACTGATTTAACTGGATATTTCAAAATGAACGTTATCAATATAGCACTCCCATTAAATATTCATGCCATTTTGTTACTTACATTTTTATGATTTATTTTACTGATACTGATTAATATGTATCTTTTTTTTCTACTGAGTCTATGAATAAGTTGAGTTTTCATTATTTCCATTTCGGAAAACATGAGTTCATAGGCGGTAATTGTCTACTGCTCAGTATCGGCCCGTGAGTAAAATTGTTAACGAAGGGTTTTTATTCAGCAATATATCCTCTATTAGGCTCAAATAATGAACTTCGGTGTTCTGGTCCATTTTGGTTATGTGAACATTTACCTTATATCTTAAAACTATTTTGTTTGAAATATTCAATTTTTATCGCAATGATGTTTTTATTTTTACCAGTATCACTTTATATTTATATATGTCAGTTCAGGTAGGCACTTTCCTATCCAATATTTATTATGAAGTTACTTAATGTTACCTTATACCAATGATAAGACGTTCACGTCTTAAACAAAAACCAAAACAAAATTACTAGGTAGGTAATAATTTACTAGGTGGAAGAATTGGTACTGAGTCATCTAGGTAGGTACCACCGCAGCCTCAAATATGGTCCCGTAAAATAAAAGCGTATTGCTATTCGATGTTTCGGGATAAGGGTACTGTAAATTAAGTAAAGTTATCAGTTATAAGAGACCTAACATCTGGTGTCTCGGGTAACGGGTGCAGGGCAGTGTGAACAATAAAAATGTCTACCTACCTACTGTTATTATTTCATCACTGCTCATGGTATCTCTTACTACCAGGTAAGAAAACTGACAATTCCGTTCACTAATAACATAAGAAAAACACAAGTATTATTTGTAAGAGTACTTATGTACTATACAACCACGCACATGCACACTATCAAACTTAGTTACACTGTCGTTTTTGAGTCTAATGTTTAAAAAAGGAAAAATATATTTTTGTATTTAAAAGTTCAAATATTAAAGATATTATGTTTTTTTAAAGTATATTATTAAAAACAATTCTTGGAAATTATAACAAACAATGACGTAGGTACCTATAACAATAAATAATTGATTATATCACGACTTATATTTAATAGCATTTTTGTGCGAACGCTGTCACGAATAATTGTTGTAGGATCTGTCACGAATTATAGTTTTCTACTCATATAAAATTATAGGATTTATGAGCTAATAAGTGAATGCCTCGTAAGATTGAAAATTCCTAACCGTAAAATGGTTCAATTGGAATTCTCATCACATACCGTGAACATACGCAATTTTTCATTTAAACGCTGGTTTCTCTAAAGAATTAATGTAATCCCAAACTCCAGTTGTAAAAATCATTAAGATTATACCTTTAGAGTATATACTCTGAGATTATACCGCAGTAATTTTATAGTAAATTACATTTAAGATAAACTCTTGCTTATTTAGAATCAAATTAAAAATATTACGTCTAACGTATTTTATATTGTAAAGATACCTTCATTTTGCTTTGAAATATGATATTGGGATGTTTATACAAGTTGTATCATCACATCAGCTCATTTTACGTTCCCCAACGAGGGCACGCCTGCGAAGAGATTCGAAGGTTGTGCGTGAAGTCGTCCAATCCGCACTAGGCCCGCGTGGACGACTAAGGCCTAATCACCCTATACGGGTAGGCTCGTGCCCCTTGGTGGGGACGTTTAATGAGTTGATGATGATGATGAATATTTAAACAACTTTATATATTATTTTTATTAACACTTTATTGGTTTTTATTAGTATGCGTTTAATTAATAACTATGAAGCACTTAACACAAATCTTACAGCCTACTCATTATATTTGAAATCACCAATAGTTACCAGATCCTATCTTTGGAATGAACCAATATCACTCCGTTAAAAACTCATATATTACTTGTCTTGCTGAGTGTACTTTGTACAATCTGCAGCTCCCGTGCGCCTGCTCCACTTTCATGCCCGACTCTCAAGCTTGTCATATTTGTTTTGTTTTCTGCTCTACGGTCCATATCATCAATTTACACCCATAGTAACATTTCGAGCAAATATATTAGTAATATGCTCAGATTGAATCCTTGAAACTTTTAACGTATAAGCATTGACTGCCTCAGAAAAAAAATATATAAGAGAATAGACTACAAAATGCGCTACGTATACAAAACCTTAAAATCATCAGAACTCACGTATTGAAAATCATTTATAAACATTCCACTGCAGGTTACGATTGCAGCATATGTTTTCTAGGTGGTAGACTCGGTACTGAGTCATCTAGGTAGGTACCACCGCAGAGCTTTTACTTCTGTGTTACGGGATGAGAGCACTGTAGCTAGTAAAATTACCGAGTATTAGAGACCTAACATCTGTTTTTTCGGGTGACGGGCGAAGAGCAGTGTTGACGGATAAACAATGACTACCCACTGTTAATAATTTCCTGCATCATTGCTTCTGTCATGGTCAGGCGTACCACTTACCACCAGGTGAGCGCACTGACAGTCCCCTTCACTTATGGCATAAAAAATGTATGGGAAGATTATTAGGTTGTCCAATACTAAGCCCCAAAGCTGAGTTTTAGCGACTATCTTACAACATGTACAATATAAAGCATGAAATCATATTTTTAGCCGATCTGGTGATTTTTCCTGCAATATCCTAACTAAAGTGGGGAAAACCCCAAAAATTATCCCCGTGGGACTTGATCCCACGACCTTCAGATCACGCAGCGATCTTTTCTTGGACTACAAGATCACGGAGGAAGTTAATACAAATAGCGGGACTTTATTTACGCTATGGATACTTAAGCCGAATTGGAGCCAATATTTTTTCAACTGTGATATTGAATCTCGATCCACAGTGATATAAAGTACACAATGATTTCAATGATATAAGCAAATAAACACCAATATTTTGATATGAAATTAAATAACAAGCAACGTAATATCAAATACATTGTTAAAAACATTTCCACATTAAATATGAAACCTACATATTATTTTTAGTGTGCTGTACCAGTTACAACGACACAGGAGTAAATTTATGACCGAACTTTTAGCACATTTCATTTTAAACGTGGAACTATCTGAGATTCTTTGAATCGGACAATTTATTTAATTTACATTTTATTTTACGATGAAATTGTCATGGATACATGGCAGCTCCATGCAAAGTATTGCAGGACTTTTGTTGTAATGTTTTATAAAGCTCATCAAAACAGACGAATATCCGGCGTATCTAATACGTCCGAGACATCTTCAATGTCAACAATGCCGCTATCTAATGAAAATTATTGTCTCTTGACGTTTAAAAAGAATCAAAGTGAACATAATAACACTCGATTTGATAAATATTTGAATTTCGTGATTTATATACAACTTTTGGATTCCTTTCCCTTCATGGTTTACAATATTCATTTATTCCAGTGGATTTTCAACCTAATGGCAAATTAATAAAACTAAGTCCACGTTAATGATTATGCAAAGTTATTTTGTTGCCAAAGAATGTAACCTCTACTGCTCATTACAGATGATTGAAATCCATTTACATAATCTTTTAATGCAATCTGTAATGTTTTCTTTGGTAAACTGAATGAGACTGGCAAACCTCAATACTAAGAAAGGTAAGAAAATATATTATGATATAGAGCCTTTTTATTTACACATTGTTAATCAAATTGTAGTCACTCTTAGTGTAATGGGTGAAATCGAGAACATTGGCAGAACGTAAAACAAATCTATTGATACAAATATCAAATATTTTTGAATCCTCAAAATCATGTCAACACTTTGCGATTGTTCAATAATACATCATCATCAGCTCATTAAACGTCCCCACCGAGGGGCACGAGCCTACCCGTATAGGGTGATTAGGCCTTAGTCGTCCACGCGGGCCAAATGCGGATTGGACGACTACACACACACAACCTACGAATCTCATCGCCGGTGTGCATGAAGATTTCCTCACGATGTTTTCCTTCACCGTAAGAGCGTCGGATAACGTTATGTACGTTTTACGAAAATTCGAAAACACATTGGCACGTGTCGGGATTTAAACCTCAGCCCTACCGGTAGGAAGGCGACAGTCCACACCATTGAGCCACCGACGCTCTTAATAATACATATTACAATAAAAATATTATAAATAAATAGTTGATTTTTACAATCATAATTTTCTACAAAATATGAGATAATTTATTTATTTATCATTTATTTTGGTATTAGGTTCCCATAAAAAAAACATCCACTCGACATGGAGTTCACCCTGTACAAATAGATTCTTGCTATGTCCTATAATTTTATTTTAGTCTAGTTACTCTATACTCGTTTTAAGGGTATGTTAATTAAATTGTTTAAATTTAAAAAAGAATTAACTGTTCTCAATTTGATTTTTTCTTAGTTCAATTACGCCTTTTTAAATGTCTAAATAGACCTCGGGCCATTAAACAATTCCTTATTTACATCGCAAATTCCCGCAAATTAAGCTCACTCAACTCGCACTGGCTCGAAAGACTACTGAGGGAAATTCTTTCTCACCGCTTTAAGTAGAGCATTTTCTTTCCACTGATAAATAAGCATTCTTATTTTCGTTTGTTACTCTGACTACATGAAGCTACGATAGATTAAACTATATGATTATGTACGTATTTTGTAGAAGTTTCGCACAATTGTGAAAAATATACTGACAAGTAATTTTAAAGAAACAACAAAATGCCCTTGCAGCTTCCAAACTGTTGATTGGAATTCACACGTAATCCAAGCATTGTGATTTACATAATATCCTCCCTAGACTAGCCCTTTGGGAAATTATGTGACAGGTGGTATGAGAAATACAATAGTCCAATTCTGTCGCACTGTGAATAGTTAACGAAGTAATTTGAAGCGGAAGGGTACAAATAAGTAACTTGAAATAATGTTAATCAATTCTCTCAAATATCTAATTAGTAAAATATGTTGAAAATAAAGAACCAAATTTATATGGGAAATATTATTGTATGGTTGAATGAAAATAATTAAGACAGTTTCAAAGTTTAATTAGCTGCTATAAAAGACCTAACCTCTATCATCTCGGTGATTGGTGCATGGCATCAGTGACAGAAAATTGTAGGAACGTAGGTTTTAGTTCGTGTATACTTTAATACTTTTCTGATGTAAGGTTTTCTGCTCTTTTTAAGCTTTTCTGCTGTTTTAAAAGGCGTATCTCTAACAATCAGGTGAACATAGTGGCCGACCTGTGCACATAAAATAGAATAGCACGGTAAACTTGTATTTTAAATTTGGAGAGCCAGAGAAACTGTTTTTATTTTTATTTGCATATTTTTTAAAAATGATATGGTAATTTCAAAGATAAATCCGTGTGTCGAGCCGGTAAATAAAAATTTTGCAATTCTAGAGCAGTGCAAATGTAAATGATACGAAACACCTCCCAAATAAAATCTGCAATGCAAAACAGTTGCATAATAGTATGGGAAAAACTAATTTAGGACTTTAAAATTATGAACATTTTTTGTGTGTACCTATTTTGGCTTATTTCGTATAATGTGCTCTATGATATTTGAAAACATCTATCTAGCAGCATTCTACTCTAAATATTGGTAACCGCATGTCCCAGTGGTAACTTTTGTATAAAAAGGATGAGAGTTCAGTATTCACATAAAACGAGTTTTCATACCACTATTCTGATTTTTTTATATTAAATTTTATCTTTCTTATTGTATTATAACGCTACTCAATAAGCGTTGTTTTGCGAGTCTAGGAATACAAGATAAATTATACTAATTAGGCGGAAACCGTTTTATAATTGTGGTTTGTGTTACACACTTGAAGTGTATTCGTGTCTTACTACTTATTGCTTCGGTCATATGAGTGGTCATCAAAATGTCATTTCGTATATTTTGAACTGAATACAGAGTTTTTGGGTAGGTATCATATGGGTAGGTATATCAATAAAAATCAAATGAAAATTTACTTCTTAGTTTTCACTATGTATTTTCTGAACATATATGATTTATTCGCTTAACATAGGTTTTCCATTAGATACGAGGTCGCAAAGGTACTCCGGACTATGATTGATGAATTAATTACCCCTTACCTGGGCAAGTTCTCGATAGTATGATACCATGGCTCAGTAAGGTTGGATACATAACAACATTAATTTATATTATGATTTCATAATTAATCTTTACATTATGATGTACAATGTAGACTTACTAACCTGAGGACATAGCGGTACGGTAGTAATTAGTTAAAATATAACTTTCATTATTGTTTTCATGCAAAAATAACTAAAGTACCGGTTTGACTAGAATGAAAGAATCATATTTTTTATTTTGAGATACTATTTTTACTCGGTATAAGAGTCATTTACGGGTAACTGAATCTAGCTAATTTCCCTTGTCATATTTGTATCAACTAATGATCTGAGATAATATATTAACCCTGATATTATATATTAGCCTGATATAACGTTATTATACTGATTTTCTTATTACCTATTTGTAATATAACCTAAACAGTTTATCATTTAAAAAGTCTAAGTTCATGAAAAAAATTTTTTTTTATTAATTTATATGAATTATTATCATTTTTACTTTCGCCCAAAAGCTCGTTGTTCAGGATTATTTCTGTTTCAAATTAATACCACTATACATGTATGAATGAAAATTGCGACCGCATAGCGGTTTTTTATCAAGCCGGAACCAAAACTCTGAAACTCACTACCGGGTTTGTCTGGTCTGAAATTTGGAGTTTTTATTAAAGTGCAAGTGAATTATGTCTGCCGTTAGCGACATGCGCGTGGTTTTGTTAACTGCGCCATATGCACCGAAGAGCTTTGTTTCGCTAGTGAGGGGAGTGTTTGTAAATGTATCGATAAATCTATAATTTAAATTAATGACAAACTTATTTTTTCTTTTCATTATTATTTAATTTTTATATTTTCCGCTCTAATGATTGGTTTAATTAATGATTTCATCAATTATTATTTATTATTTAATTAAAATTAATAATTAATTACAATTAATTATTTATTTACCGGTACGATGATTTCTTCTAAAGTTATAGATTTTTTATTTCTTTTCACGATAATATACGATCAGAGAAACCTTATTTGATAGAAAGAAAAAAATAACATTGATAACATCTCCTTGAAATTCCTATCATCATTCTCATCATATTTCATTAAATAGTATACAATCCCTGTTATAGGTCAACATTTTTATATCAGAGTCTAAATTGTGCGGCTTTCTTACTCAAAGAAGTAACTGTAAAGCTACTGAGCTACCTATTTTAATTCCATTTACATTTTCGCCACAGTAAAAATATTTTTTTTTTCTTTCGTTTTCGTTTCATTTCGTATGAAGGCGGCTTACCATGGTAAAACCAATTAAACAGTTAATACTTAACAACAAAGGGGGCATTAGTTCATTTATAAAGCTGTCGCTCTAACACAATGGTTCTAAACCCTTTTGTTTCGAATCCAACGAGGCGCCTCAGTACGCACCATATAAAGCATCCTGTTGAAATGTAGCAAATCTACAGACCTGATTTATAAAGATGTCTTAAATTCATACTTAGATTAAGTGCATTTTAAGCATTTTTTTCCTGAGATTGCAAATAAGTACCTACACACTTATTTTTCTCCCTATTCGAAGATCTATGTTTCAAAATGGCAGCATCATATACCTATGTGAATCTAACGTAGTGTTGTGATTTCTAATATTGCAGTTATTTCGTTATTCGTTTTTTAATCCATCCATAATATCTCTGGTAATATCTATATAGACCTTTCATTATCGGGTTTGGTGAATGGTTGAGAGCAGATTACACTTTATGATAATCTTTATTACTCAGAGAAAAAAACAATATATGCAGAAGAAAGATTCAATTTTATGTTTGTATTATAATTATTATACTATATTTTTGCTTCAAATGACTAAAGATCATATGCAAGAATACTTAGGATGGTTGATGTTAACACATTTGCATCATACCTGGCAATCTTTTGCCCGTGGTGGACTCTAGCCTGATATACCAAATCTAGTCTAAGGAAAGGCTTCTACTTTTCCGAAGCTCTCTGGTTGATTAATTCATTGAAGTGGCACTTAAAACATTTTTTTTTAATAAAAAAAAAACTATGTAACCGGTTTTCTTATACTAAGTATCAACGTCAGTCAAAAAAGATTGCATCATCTATGTATTTGAACTTAATAGAAAGAGTAAAGCCCGCTAGCAAAGCGACAGTTTGATAGCGGAGCCAGCGATATTTCCAGTCGTATTTTGGCAGAGAGATCGTTTTATTCGCGACACGTCCGTGAGATGTCCGCCACTTTACATGGCATCGCACGTCGGCTCTGTCGTTTGAAATGAGCACATGCCATTTTTTACTATGGTAACTCATTTGTTTCAATGAAATAATTTGAATTCTTGGCATTAACTATAATAATATTCAAGAGTGAACAAGAAATCATTAAAAAACTCGACGTTATATTCAATGATGTCAAAAAGTATAGATTCGTGATATGCTCACAAAATAATCGAAGAAAGTATTCCGAATGCAGTAACAGCACACATACACATATTTCGAATGGTCGTGCATTTACCTAAACGAAAAAAGTTCAAACTGTACTCTCTTCGGCGGTTCGTTTTTGAGGCACGGATGGCGTGGTACCTTATATATACAGGATATCATTGTTAATAGTGACTGACATAATGATAGCAGTCTACTATTAAGTCCAGTAAATAAGAAAGAGAAGGTGATAAGAATTATGACTAACGAACAAAATTTGTCTTTCTTGTGTCTCAGTATATTTTTATTATTAATAGCTGATATCTTTGTGAACATGATAATAATAGTAGTGTATGTACGAGGATAACTTTCAAAAAGCACCATTTTTATAGTCGTTACAGTCTTACCTGCTTGCTTTTATAAATGGTTAATATTCTAAAAAAATTCTTGTAATATCCGTAATACCCAGGGGAACGCTTATCTCATCATTTCTTTTTTGTCTGAAACCAACGATCTGCGTGTTTTTATGACTAAAAAGCCAATAAGTTCGTCTCCGTACGATATTCACGTACCTACGGGGCTTTCTTGCAGTTCAAGCAGTCAGGGTCTATTACAAGAATAAACTTCTTATCGGTTACCTGAGTTCCCCAAGTGACTCTATTAAGAAGTTTTAGAAATATTTACTAACAAAGATACAAAGACAAGAATGATCATTGCGAGTGAGTGTTTGGTGTTAACAATTGTTTTACGACAAGAAAATTTTGTGATATTATAATAACAGTGACAAAACATTAAAAAGGAACAAATAGATAAATTAAAGCCTTAAAAGAAATCTCATAAAAAGCATACAAATGTCAACAAGTTGGCATCTATAATTATATTCAAATACAATATTATTTGTAAATAATTGCATAAGTATTAGTTTCAGATTCGCTTTAGTTTGTGTTACTATACATCAAAGGCTTACATACTAAGTTGCAAGTTATCATCATCATCAGCTCATTAAACGTCCCCACCGAGGGGCACGAGCCCACCCTTATAGGTGATTAGGCCTTAGTCGTCCACGCGGGCCCAGTGCGGATTGGACGACTACACACACAACTTCGAATCTTTTCGCTGGCGTGCATGAAGGTTTCCTCACTATTTTTCCTTCACCGTAAGAGCGGCGGATAACGTACATATATTTTCGAAAATTCGAAAACACATTGGTACGTGTCGGATTTGAACCTCATCCACAGCCACCGACGCTCCGTTGCCATAGATATAATACACTAAAAGATATTAAAATGTAATTTTATACATTATGATTTATAAGAGTCAAAGTATGCCGTTATTTAAACATAAATCGCTATATTATATACTTTTAAATGTGAAGACAAAATAAATATAGTAGATGTCCAACTGCATTTCCACAGTACCATCTTTGCCCAATTTAGGCAAGGACAAGCTTCTTGGAGATACTATATTCAAGAAAATAACATCATGCTCAGCCACACGTCCCAACCTAGGGCACGAGCCTACCCGTAAAGGGTGTATAGGCCTTAGTCGTCTACGCGGGCCCAATGCGGATTGGCGACTTCACGCACAATCTTTGAATCTCTTCGTAGGCGTGCGCAGGATTCCTCGAGATGTTTTCCCTCACCGTAAGAACGTCGGATAACGTACATATAATTTCGAAAACACGTTGTGCGGGATTTGAACCTGCACCTCCCAATTGGGAAAGCAATAGTCTACATTGCGCCACTGACTATCTATAAAAACATACATAATGTTGAATGTTTGACCTCTTTCCTTATAAGTAATTATTTCAATCGTAAAATAATAATACTGTTTTTATTTTATTTGTTTTCTTTTCTCGTGTCGGTAGAGTCAGGTAGAGTGGATTCAGAACCTTGGCTCTATATGAGATTTCAGTGTATATTTTTTCTTTGGTACTTATGAATAGGTTTTTTCAGTCTTCAATGTCCTTTGTAAGCTTTCATGCACTAATTCATAAAATTGTTGAGTCTTATATAAACTTCCACTTTCACGTTTTGTCTTGGCCTAAGATAGAAGCACGTATTATTTGGTTCACGTACATTTTATTGACGTTATATCCTTTGTTACCAAAACTTAAATTAACACATCATAAATGCGCCTAATAATAAAAATATCTATAACACAAATTGATGAATATTTAAACCAAGGAACCTTGCCAAATTTTACTTTTTATAGCTTATATACAATAATATACGAGTATATATATATTATGTGTGAGGGTGATCATAACCTATTTAATTACATCACGTCGACAACTTTCTAAGTGTAAAGATTATTTAGTACAGTTATGTTTTGTATGTGAGTTTGTCATTATATAGTACAGATTTATTGTTTTACTGTAAATAGGAAAATTAGATTTATATAATTAACTGTAAAGATTGCGCATCTGTCAAAAATGTAGTATTTATGTAAATTTTAGTTCTAAATGTACTCACTAGATGGCACTATCCTTAGTTACATCGCGGTAGTTTTACAAAGTTTAATATATATTTTACAACTACTACATTTACCTGTTTTTATTACAATTCTACATACTTTAAAATGTAAACTAAGCGAATTTGTAAAATAAGTCCTTTCAGTAAAAAGTTCAAACATCGTCTACGAATAATTCCCGCATATAAGCGTTGACAACGTAAAGGCCAATGCCGCGTCCAAACATGCGTAGCGTAACATAAATGTACGTTACTCTAGCAAGTAAGTAGGTGCTAGAGTAATTACGATTGGTACCTATATTTAGTGCTCAATTTGATATCAATGTGTGCCATATAATCCTTTTGTGCATCCTTCTGTTTTAAAGTAGATAAAAAATTTCTGCCAGGTTACCTACCTAAGAAAACCACCATGGTGGTCGGATTTTTTAATTGTAAACAGAATGTATTTGTATAATATCAGACTTTATCAAACCCCACCGCAAATACCTTCCCTGCGAGCTTTGACGTTCGCCGCTGAATAGAATCCTCTCTCGTAAATTAAAACACTTAATTCACGGGTTATTGAGCGAAAAGCCACGCTAATATCCTGTTAACCATACTGCTTCATTTTAGAAAATAATCCTTTAGCCGACAAACGGCACACCTACTGGAGTTCATGTACAGAGTTTATATTTCAGCAGTATATTTTTACATCGATCAACAAATCGTACTTTATAGTAATGATGATAATTGTTTAAACATAAACTAAACAAAACTATAAAAATTGTCATCTAAAGTATATTACCTCCGGATATTAACTTAAATTTTCGAAATTAATCTAAATCTAAATTTCAATTATTAACGATGACGACGACGTTATTATTATTATTACCATAATATTAAAGTATGGTCTTGGCGGGTTATTTTATCCCCGCATGACTTGTTACGAAGATGAAGAGAAGAGTGTAATTATTGAAACACCACCATGTTAACGCTTTATTTATAAATATAAGATAACTGTACGACGACATTTCTATCCCCGGTACCATAAATATTTCTAGTAATGATGATTGCTTATACTTGAAGCTATTTATTAAATCCAATGTGAACCAGTTCATAGTACCTACAAGAGCGTTGTAACGTTTAAAGTTTTTTTCTATGTTACTGTGTTTACAGGACGGTCAGGACGCTCACTTGATGATAAGTGATACGTCTAACTATGACAGAGCGGAACTGAAGGAGACCAACAATTGATACACAGTTATTGTTCTCCATCAATGCCGCCCTGCGCCCGTCATTTGAGACAACAGATGTTAGGTCTCTGTTACCCGGTAAACTCACTAGCTACAGTGCCTTCACCCCGAAACACAAAAACGCTAAACACTTCTTTTTTACGGGACGATATTTGGCACTGCGGTGGTATCTATCTAGAGGACTCAGTACCGAGCCTGCCACCTAGTAAACACTGTCTTCATTAGACAATTTTTTTGAGATAAAATGTGTTTATTTACAAAGAAGTGTATAAGTATGTTTATCCATTGTTTTCTACTAATATGACAGGCTAGATCCCTAATTCATTAGACAATTTATATGAGATACAATATATTTATCTACAAAAAGTATATAAGTATTTTTATCCGTTGTTTAGAACTAATATTAGGTAGATGTTTAGTTTGGGGCTTGATGCCGCTGCGTCAATATTGGTAGATATTTATTTATTTATTACAAAAGTCTACGCATAAAAAGAAAATATGATCCCAAGATAGCATTGTGCAAACAAATATTTATCCTTGTAAGTCATACCAGAAAGATATAATAATTGACTTTACATGTATTTTCTGCAGTTTTCTGGCTCAAAAATTGTTAACAGTCCCAATAGTGATAGTGAATAAAACAAGAAGTCAAAACAACCCAGCATGCTTCATTTGAAGCTAAATCTTAAAATA
Source organism: Leucinodes orbonalis (assembly GCA_019425675.1). Taxonomy (NCBI): domain Eukaryota; kingdom Metazoa; phylum Arthropoda; class Insecta; order Lepidoptera; family Crambidae; genus Leucinodes; species Leucinodes orbonalis. Next base: position 141,311 of record PQWD01004093.1, read on the forward strand.
AATCGATTTCCAATTATATTGACTCCACAATACACTGATTGAGGGGATTAAATGCGTATTAAAATGGCTCTATGATCTTGTTGACCCAATAATTAAAAAACATTAACGATGTTGATTTTCAGAATATCTGCTATCTATTATTAATAACGTAACTTATGGTGTTGCCATATTTCAAACCACTTTTAATATAAATAAAATAGAAATATTATCTAACAGGAAAATGTTATCTATCCTACCATAATATCAGTGAAAGAATATCATCCATTGAAAAAATATGTGGAATGTATACTTGTGGTAAAGGGTATTTTGATAAGAGACCGACAGAAATGTTAAATGATGTGAAACTATACTATCCCTTTAGATACCTCTTGGATTAATTTTTCACTTATAGAAGGGCTATTATTGTGTTGACTTCGTATAATAATAATTTCAGTAAATGTTCTTATAGACAACGATATAATTTAAAGAGTATATTTTATATAGCTCTTTGAGTTCAAATATGTTTGAAATCAAAATAAAAATTGCCTTACGCAAAGTTAATTTAACTTTCATATTTTTATAACAGATTAAATGATAATATCACACTATGATAATATGATAATAACACTTTGTACTCAAGAGCATTAATTGACAATATATATATATTTATATGTAAATTTTTTTTTCAGTTATAAGACTGAAAATTTCAACTGAAAATATTATACAAACTACCTACACCATCATAATATAACAAATTAATATGATAGCGATTTGCAAATAATAAATCGGAATTGCCACAAATTCACTAAACCAGGCTTTGTCTTTGAATTGCTTAAGTTATTCCAAACGATTTCTTAATGGTAGTGACTGTAGAATCAATTTAAGCATTTTGGACTTTCTGTTCGGACAGATAATTGGTTTGCAAACTATGGAATCTAAATATGATATGCTAAAATTATTTTATTTTCAAATTGTGACGCATTTCTGCACAATACTAGCTGTACCAATACAATGCTTATTTTCTAAAAAGAAATTTTTGTCAAATAAAAGTAGTTTTTTTCTATTTAATCAACTACCTGCCAAAAGATGTCCTGTCCAAATCTGTCCCGCTATTTCAGAGATTACCCGAACAAACAGACAAAAATTTCCTTTTAATATTCATATGCATGTAGTAAAAAATGGTTATTTCGATATTGCAAACAGACAATCCAATTTTATTTATGTGTAATAGATTAGCATTTTTTGCTTTATTTAAATTATCTCACTGATGCTGATATTATGCAGCGGAAACTTTTTATTGGTATCATTCATTAACTTTTCAATTTGGTCCAGCAGTTCTGGAGCGGTATTGTATTGTTTGCATTTCATCTTCCAAATCATATAGGAAACATCATTCACCTGAAATTAAATGAAAGATTTGACTTATAATTGAAGAAATTAATACTCGGAACTTGTATAATATAAATTAATAATAATAATAATAAGTCTTGTCTTAGAACTAGTAAAAACATTGTTTGTACTAGTATGTTAAGTCTTGAATTTTGGCTTGTAATACGTTTATAATAAAAAAAAATAAACCTCAGCTAGATTACTGAGTTTTCAATTCAAATTCAAAATCACTGACAAGAATGCAATTTTATTTCAACGAATTTGGAATTCATATCAATTTTATGTACGGGTGTATCTGCATGTGAAGTTAATATTTGGAATATGACAACACTAGTATAATAATTAATTATATGTTTGTGCATTGGCACTGCTGATATCTTTGTTGAGTATGACTGATCACATAATATTAAAAAAATCTATTAAAGCTATTACTGTCTGCAGAGACGAAAATAACTATTGATAAAAAGTGTTAATTGATCGTAAAACATGCATAACAAAAATTATACTTATACACTTAATTAATATGGGCTTGGGAATTTAGAATTAATAATAAAAATAATCAATTGGAATAGGGTAAAGTGTGCGTAGTAAATTAATATTGTGATAGTCAAAAATTTTTGAGGTTTGATGACAATATCCCACATATTGCCTGAAAATAAATATGGATTCCGTTCAATCGGCTCACGGTAGCTTAACCGGTGAAACTGCCCAGCTTCGTACTTAAGTAGATCTGCCGACGCCACGAACGTGTCGGAGAGCGATTTCCTCGGAACCCTAGATTCAAAATCCACTGAGTGCCATCAAGGGACTATTGTTTTAGGCAGACTGTTCCCTTCAAAGGAAACGTTCCAAGTTTTTATTTTAGACATGATCGACTTCAATTAACTGATTTGCTGCAGTAGGTAAGTACCCATGACATAGGTCATAAGAAAAAAAATGATATTATAAGTTTGCCTAATAGCATTCTAAAGACAATGACAAACCGAATCACTTCACCTCTCGTAAATATGTTAAAATTAATAAAAATGTAAAAAAATATTTTAAGGCACTCTACTAACACATAAAGATGTAATAAATTGTCCGAAATAAACGTTTATTATTATTTTTAAAAAAAGTTACCACTATGGGTGGAAGTATGGTAAGTTCATGTTTACTTTGAAGTAATATATTTTTAGTTTGTTTAAGCTATCATAAAGAGCGTGTAAAAATGTTTATCGAATATATTGCAAGTATACTTTCTTTCTATTCTGTTGTGTTAATATTTATATTGACAAGTATTTAGCATTATATTTTTGTCTAAATTTTCGAAATACTTTTAAAATACATTTTTTTGGGGCAGCTCTTGAGCACTGACTATCCTAGTGAAGAAGAAGACGTGCTCTAAGATGGAGCAAGCTTGTACAAAAAAAGCTTTTTCACTCGTTTTATTCAAATATATTTACGCTTTCTTAGAAAACCGTTTATATTCCGAGGACATAAGCTATTATCTGGTGAATTGACGCATTATCTTCGTGACGGAGCCAGTCTATGTGACTTATTCATTTATCATTGACAAAGAGCTCGCGGATAGCCGGTAAACATACTGTAGTCTACACTTCTCATCTGGTTTCTGGCATATCCAATTTGCCAGCGTGATAAGCGCACATTCTCACTTACAATACACGCCGAATTGAACAAATTTTCAAAGATTTTCCGGAAATTCCTTAGAATTTTCCCAAATTACCATTAGTAACAGTTCTTTCCCATGGATATCCACTACAATAGTTGTACATATTTTTATACTTGTCACAAAATTTGTATATATTTATAAAAGAATAACTTGACTTCAGTTAAAGTAAAAAAAATGTATCACTGAGGTAGTTAACGTTTATAAGGATTTCGATATGTGGTGTACTCGATTTTTCATAGAAACTAAATAAAAAATGTAATGCACTTTTGTACAACTTTTCTTCACTTTTCTACAAACTTGTGTTTGTATCTTATGATACTAATACCATTTTTAACTGTCTTTACTACATTTCTTTATTACTAACAATTAAGGAACTATAACAGTACAATACACTGTATACAATTCGTAAGTAAGACGACTGCTCTATTGTATTGCTAACCCTAACCAAATAGGTTAACATTCTCTGGATTATTAAAAGAAACATGAACAAGGAGTAACCCAAATATAACAATAGCCCTTAGGTTTAGCACTCTTACTGTTTGTCGCAAATATAATATTCGCAAAAGTACAAGACATATGGCAAATAAATGTTTTTCTTACACTGTCTATTCCGGGAAACTTGCTCGAAATGACGTACATTAGAAAATATAACGTTCTTGTAGAGAATAAGAAAATGGAATGTAGTGGACCAAATTAGAGTACAAGGTGTATTCTTTTGAAAATAAAAGAAAACTAAGCAATCAAATCTGAAAATGTTAGGTTTAATGTCACGTATAATAATTGTGGGTTCAGAATTTTTGTTAGTTATTAAATGATAGTTAATAATTAATTTAACAACTACGCATCGGGCCCACCCACGTGGTGTGTAAAACGGCCGATTTCCCATACAAATGCAATGTGGCTTGTGTGTCTTGAAGTTTTATGATGATAATTTCTTGTATTTAACTTTTGGATGACTCATCCTGACGAATGTTACGTATTGGACAAGCTCTGCAGTTTTCTGTTTTCAACCGCTTTAATTTTTTACCGAAACACATTCCTGATTATTTAATTCACGAGACGCTATTTGAGCCTTTGGCAGGCACTTATTATTTGCTCGACTTAGAAATGTAAGCTAATCTGAACTTAAACATTTATTGAAATGTAAAAATCATAACCTTAAATACCCTAAATTGTACAGTTATATATTTATTCTTTAAGCAGTGTCAGTTCAAACAAATATTTCAACATCGACATTGGAAATATTTACAGTTCGTTTCCCCGCCTCAAGCTATCGCTCAATACAATGTTATTATTGTTTAGGGTATTGTCTGCCAAATGATTTTTCTCGTACAAATCAACTACCTTCGTACTAAATCTTTATCACAGCATTCAATTAATAAATTATATTACACATCGAATATGCATATACTGTCACTATATACTAATAAGTGTTGTAGCTACACATCTGTTCCAATGAAGCGAAATATTCTCAAAGAATATTACTTTTGACCGTTTGGTGGACTAGCGCCGCGGTGTCCTTCATTATAGTTTTCTTAAATTAGCTAAACGATAAAGGCAGACATATTTTGTCATCAACTGCAAAACATAATGGAAAAGCTAGCTGCTATACAACCAAGGCTGATCATGCGCTCTAGGCCACCGCTGCTCCAGAACCAGCGTAGAATGGTTCACCGGAATACAGTTCGTCAATAATAACTTCACCGAAATTACATTGAGCAACCCTTTTTGATACCATGTCATACAGTTTCAATTTCATATTACTTGACATCATGTTAAGAACACTATTCATACCAGTAATCAGTTCAAATGTAAATAAATACTTCCAGGATTAACGATGTATTTGTGCTCCGTATAAATTACACACACGCGAAGCTATGCGATTCGAGTAAAATCTTTGGAATCCATATTAATTAACCTTTGGATCCCATGAAACTGAACACTTTTGGGAAAACCACGCTAACTCTATTCCGAAAAACCCCAAATTTCAACCTTCTCGCCACATGTGTTACGTATGGTTATCAAATAACTTGTATGCACGGAAACAAAATACAACCAGTGCCCAGCGAGCAATTAACAAGGTAGTTCTATATTCACAACACCGCGACCTGTGGGCATAACTGTACCGTGCGTATTAGGGTTTGGTTCCGCACTTAGTCCGTGCAGTGGACCATTGTGCGTGAGCCATGGCGGCCTTCTAGTCACTCCAGCCAGCCCACCTCTCTCTAAAAGCAGATTAGTCTTCCCGGTCTCCTCAGGGCATCCGCGACTGTTACCGGTGAGCCGATAGTCTCCCTGCGGATCTGGTCTACGCCTGTGCACTTAAGAAGCACATGCGCCACCGTTTCCTCCTCCTCGATGCACGCTCTGCACAGAGGACTGTCCGTGATACCTATTGTGTAAAAGTGTTTGTTTAGTGCGCAGTGTCCAGTGATGGTCCCGGTCACCAGTCTAAGGCTATTCCTGTACCGTGCGTAATGTTGACACAGTTTCAATTGTGTACTGAAACTGTGTCAACATTACGCACGGCAAGCATCTTCTTTGGGATCAAGGGGTGCTACGGTCAGAGCCTCAACCTTCTAATTCACTTGACATTATGACACTATTACTACCCTTTTCATTCGAACTGTAAATTTGATGGTTTAGAATGGTACATACCTAGTCTATACATTTATACATATAAATGAAAGTGGAACGTCTATTTGTAATACTGAACACGGTAGATAGAACCAAACATGTTTTATTTTTAAATTTGTCTGTTTGTTCCGGATAATCTCTAAAACGGTGGGACCGATTTGGACGGGACTTTATTATTTTGGATAGTTCAATTTTACCTTATCAGAAATATGTAATATTTAAATGCATTAATCACGTTAATAAACTTAGTCAGACATTTAAATAACCTTTCGGGAATAACTATTCCAAAGCACTTAGACGGCCGACAGTGATTTGAAGATTTTTCAAAATATTTACCCAATCAAAAGCTCGCTTTGATTGAAATCCAGTTGTACTAAACTATTACGTTTTAATTTTATTTACTAACTCTCAGTATTTACAACCCTTTTAGTCGCTTAATGTACAAGTAATTTTACTGATCCGAAAAACTGTTTAAAATTGTTTTGTAAGATCTACATTCTCATTACATATTTTTATTTAATTACCATATTTTTTTGAAAATGAAACATTTAAATCTTTTTTATGTCATAACTAACCAAGGTTGCGTTAGTTCAAGCTTTGCTTTTTCCTATTCTTGACTACGCTGACAGCTGCTACTTAAATCTAAATGAGCATCTTCTTAACAAGATTGAACGTCACCAAAACTTTTGTATTCGTTTTGTTTTTGGCCTACGAAAGTATGACCATGTGTCTTCCTTCCATGCTAAGCTTAAGGCTTCCTATTCGGCAGCGTCGTCACCTTCACATTCTTTCTCTTCTTTATACAGTTTATTATTCCTTCTGCTCCTCAGTACCTTAAAGAACGATTTCAGTTCCTGGAACCCACACAGGGTCGTGATTTGCGCACAGCTAATAAACTCCATCTTATATTTCCTCCTCATTCTACGCATGTGTATACTCAGTCCTTTACTGTGCAGTCTGTTCGTTTATGGAATTCTTTACCACTACCGATTCGTAAATCCAAAACTCTTCCTATTTTTAAAAAGTCAGTCAAGGATTATTTCCTGGCTTAGTGGATTATTTCATTGTCCTTTTCTGCCTGTCACTGTTATTTAAGTTGAATAAATCGTAGTATATTATTTGTATATTATAAAGTTTGTATATTTAATTTAGGTATTTTTTGTTTGCAATATTATACTATGTATGTATGTATTAAAAATTATGCTAATGTATTTTCTTTATATATATATATTTTAAGTTGATTGTTACATATGTATGTATTTAAGTATATATATTTAGGTTATTTGTTTTTCTCTTATTCTTGTTTATATGTATGCATACCCCTTCTCTCAATTGTCCTCTTCTATTATAAGTTGGTTGTCTGGATGAAATTACTATTTAGTTATAAGACCGCCAATTGTACTTTTTTTCCTGTGCAGAATCTTGTTAAGTGTTTAATTTGTTTTGTGCAATAAGGAATTATCTGTCTATCTATCTAACCGTGCCGTACTGAAGTTGTCACAAATGTATACTTTAATTTTTTTAATATATTATTCTTTATTTTATTAGTTGTCAGGAAAAAAGATGTTTACATATATTGATGTAGTGTTGAAAAAAAAACAAAACGAAATAATTATTCGTAAAAGTACTTCAGACGCACAGATTTTCAGACCTTTTTTAAAAAAAGAAGTTAATTTTACGTATATTAATGAAGTGAGTAAAGGTCTTTTTTATGCCTAAAGTATTTGTCCATATGCATGATCTTAACTTGTCATTATTAAGTTGATGATAAACACGGGAATCAGAGCCTGATGGCGTATGTACTCGTACATATTTACGAATACATTACGTCATGCTATTTTTCTTACGCATTATTACACAACAAACCTTATGACTAGTAGCGACAGCAATTTATTGCATTCTTCGTAATAAGCAAGCTATATGTATAAAATAAAGTGTTTCAACATTTACAATGCTAAAAGCAACTAGACGGGCTATGTTCCGGATTTTCCGGGACGCAGCTCGAGCGTCGAAGTTAAGCCATTGTTGTAAAGATAAAATTCAGCGACGTAGACCCTGTGGATTTAGGGCAAAGGGGCCATATAACTGGGACTAGAATATTAAGCTACTGTTGCATAAATAAAATGAAATACATATTAAATATTTTTGGGCCTAAAATCAATAAAAAAATGTTTTCGAGAATCTTAATTCTTTTGCATGTGAATTAATTTAATATTTATCAAGAAATAATACAAGGGATCTAACTGTTTTTCTCAATAACCAAAAAACTTATACCTATTTGATGGATGTAAAAAATTTGGCAACACTCTCGAATAAGTAACACATTCCCATAAATTTTAAGTCCACAAAGAGCTTTCTAGATGTTTTAATATTTAGGTTAGAACATATATAAATTGAAAATAGTGTCATACTGAAATTAGTTACTACCGCCTCAATAAACTTGCACTTGGAATATATTATAACTTTTACATTCAAGGCATATTTTGTGGTATCATTCAGAAAGCGCTCCACGAAAAATAAGTCAGTTAGTAGTGTTAGTACCCATATCATTTCACTATTTTCCACAAAATGTGGAAATAGCGAAAAATCGTTTGCCTCACTATCATTCATTTTGCATTGAATATCGTGCCGCATTTTCTTTTATATCGAGTATATTACCTTTTATAGACGATGGTTGACATTTCGTGGTCTCGCCCGCAGATTTACGGGCCTTTTCCCCGCTGTCAGTCTCAGTTCGATCTTATCGACTCCGAGATTTGGCAAACGACCCAGTCCCCGTTTATCACTTTATGATCTTCGGTTACCCTTTATTTAATGACCACTTAATATCGGCCTATCGGTTATTCATAAAAGGTCTATTTTGGAGGCGGTCTATTTGAACAAAGACCCTTTTAGTGACGTCGACTATTTTAAAGGTGGCTATAAATCCTTACATTTAGTCTATATCATAGGTCACTTTACATGACCCGAGATTTATATTGAGTAAATTTAAGTATCCATACAGATTTCCAATTAGAATAGGCTTCGAAATAAGCTATTTCTCTGAAACGATGCTGTAACGACAATCATTAAAGACTTCATAACAGCGAAGCGTGTTTGACTTGCGCATCGTTCACACGTCACAGGCCGATCAATTACATTATTAAAAATTGAAAATTTACGCGTCGTGTTATCAATAGAATATGTTGGATTTGAACTGTGTACGATATGGTTACAATAATATCGTACACAGTTCAACCATAACTATATTATGGCAAATAAATAATTTATTTTTATTACTATTGGCGCATAGCAAAGTTTCTTTTCAGCAGTAAACTTATATAAATAAATTTAAAAAAGTGTTTTTTCAGGCAACATAACCCATATTAAAACATTACATTATTATGTAACACAAAAAATAAAATTTCAAATTAATTTTAATTTCCAACATAGCTTGTATAATAAAAATTGAGGCTATTTAGACACATTTAAGTTAAGCCACACACAATATATAGGTTGCGTAGATTCGAATATTAGATCAAGTATAGTTACGATAGTCAAAATTGATAGAGACTATATTGTACTAAACTGGAACATAATGCCAGTAATAGTAATTCTCTATTGTTTCACACAAAATTCATAAGCAAATTACCATTTCACAAGCAACATTCTTTAATGTTTCATTACGCAAACTAATGCTTTAACAAGGACAATCAAAACGCAAACATGCATATGATAAACAGCTTTTTGAAATTGCATTTTTAATAAAAAACACTTAAAAGACATAGTGACATGTTAATTGGTTACAAAAACAATACTATACAAGTAGTTTCTTTGTCTAAATTTCAATTACGAAGTTATTGTTTTCTAAAGTTACTTTATTTTCAAATTGTGGTCACAGTTTTAACCGACACAATTACGAATGCGCTGAACTCGATTAACGAAGATAAGTCGTTTCGCCCTACGCCAATTTTTCAATTTGAAAATTTAAAAATTATATGGTGTCATACTATAAATTGCCTCATGTCTTAAGACTAAGTAATCACATTATTGAAAACAATGGTCAATTGATCTTTGTCGTTTAACGTATTTGTGTGAGGAAACATTTACTAATATTCTTTCGTAAAATGGTAACAAGAAAAAAAAATTATGTGATGTAAAGTTTGTAAAATATGAATAAATATAACGTTGCTTTGCGAAATGACAACTTTATTTTGTTACTTGCCAACTATAAATTTGTTTAAAAACTGTTGATCAACTGAAGGGGAACCGATTTTTACACGTGGAAGCCTCCAAGGTGACCATTGTTAAGTATGAAATGGTGTTGAAATATTTTACGGATACAACCAACCGCGATCTTACTTAATCAAACTGCTTAACACTGAAATGTATAAATCTAAAGTCATGCTCGTATTTTAGCAAGTGCCAATGTTAATTTATAATAATATAAAGATCAGCGGCAAATATCGGCACAAAGTTAACGTGGTAGAAAAAAAACACAAATTTCATGACTTTTTAGGCATTAATACAAAGGTACGTAATAATATTAAAGAATAGTCGTATGTGTTTTATTCTGTAACAAGATTATGTTCAAATTTAAAATAAATATTGCAGTAACTGTTCACAGTATTATTTAAAATAGTTCAATTTAGAACGAACAATGAATTTCGAATTAATAATTTGAAATATCACGACAAGCAATGTGCAGTATGTACACTTACTAGAACTTGGCGCACTAAAAATGAAGTGTACACGAATGAAACTGTCGTGAGTTAGCAAGAACGACCTAGGAACAGCACTGACCGAGTACGTATTAGTAATTCAGCGGCACTTGCAAAACATTGCCAAGTTCTTTCGTGGTCAGATGAAATCGCCTTATACTTAATTTTAACGACTTGTAAGCAAGCCATGGAGAATAGGGAATTGGGAATTAAGCTCATTGAATTTGCGAGGGCAGCTTAGCCATCAGTTCTTGTTGACGTCTTATATAGAACCTACACTTATTTTAAGGTGCTTGTATCTTTTAAATCAGACTGGAGATCTCGTGATGAAATTACAAGTTAGATTTTTGTACTACAAATGCATATAATTCAATTGTATGTAATTCTAAGGTTTAGACGACTGTGGAATTAATGATTTCATATACAAAATAGTCATGAGCCTGACTTTTATCACTGGTAGTGATTAATCAGGTCAAAATTGAACAATCTGTGCTTGAGTTTAGGATTGCTATGTCGGCCATGTTCATAATGACGTTGATAATGGCCACGGTAAGATCGGATTGGCTATTTCAAATCTGGACGATATTTCGTGGATTTCAGCATTCACCACAGAATCTCATTCATGGTTCTATGTCTGAACTGAAATTGCTGTGTTAGCTCGGAAATTAACTATACTAACTATTTGTTAGTATTTTTGTATAATAATAAGCAAAGGAAAGATAATATGCCATTTCCATTTAATGCTTTAATCTTTCCTCTGCTTATTATTATACAGAAATGCTAACAAAACACAATCAGAAATGTTAATTAATGAAAATTTTGGGAATGAGAATTGTATCTAACCTTTTAGATGCCAGTAACACTTAAGATTACTGTTGCTAAATTCGTTAGTTTAATGGGATGTAAATTCACCAGAAAGGCGAACTGCTCTGATTAGGACGTCGCAAGCTGAATCACCTAATTGTCCAAAATGAAAGATGATCCGTGCTTTAGAGGATACGGTAAACCATCGGCCCCGATTACTTCTAAGGATGGTAGTATCTAACATCCACCAATCCTTGCGGATTGATTAGCCTCATGGTGGGTTACCAATCAAAGTTATGCTATGCGGAAAGACTTGTGCCCTGCAGTGGGCTGTTATATGCTGATGATATGTTTTATTAGTTCAAGATTTTTTGTTTTCCCTTACAGACATTACAGATACAGATTTTTTATGGTAAAAGGAGGTTCATGTTTTTTTATGCATTAATATACACTTTTAAGTTTTATTAAACGCCTTAAAACCTGCTACGAGCATATTCTAGGAATCAACCATCCATTTCACGTTACGCTGGAGAGGTTTGTATTACTGATGAATTAAGTGCCGAGTAATTTTAGTGAATGCTTTCATACCAACATAGATATAATCAAATTATCGTTACACAAAGGCTTTTTATGTAGTTGAGAGAAAAAAAACCTTCATCTACTACACATAGCTCATCTCTCCCAATGCACAACCGAGTTCATCATAATAAAGCTCTTGATAAAGATACCAAAGTACCAAAGAAATCTATTAGGGGTTCCTGATTTTTATTTGGGGGTACCCTAATAATTTGAAGCAAAATTATTTGATACGTCCCTATAATATTGAATTAATTAAAAACGAAAATGTATGTAATAAATGAAGCATCAGCAAAACTACGGTCACCTACAATGTGATAGAATGTTGAAACAGTGACGTGATTACAGCATGTACGAAAAATCGTAAAACACTCGTCCGCTACGTGGATTGACTCGTTGAATCTGGTTCGACGCAACCATTAGAATTGAATCTCTTACATATACCGAATGATGCCAAAACTAATATGTTTGCAATTTTATCCAGTATAGACATTAAATTCTTCTTGATAAACTAGTTTCCATGACACATGTATTGGTTAAGAAATCGCTTACCAAGTTATACACATATCATAAATACAATACTGTTTGCGGGGCTTGGTGGCACAGTATTGATATTATATACTGTTTAAATATATCAGTTAATATGTATGGCTTCATCATTTCGCTTCCATCGTATAGGTGATGCGAATATTTATTTTCTGATCTAAAGTAAGAAATATAATAATTATAAAAATATGCTCCTCTAATGGTATTCTTTGTAAATCTTTACTTACTTTGTAAAAAGTTTAATCTCGTGCGTGTGGATATTGTCGCGTGAATTTATTCAAAATTTATTATAAACAGCATATTAGCATTCTAAGCGTGAAAACATAGCCACAAAATCACCCATATGGCAACTTTGAAAGAACGAACTCGGACCGAGCAAGTTTAGATGCTCAGTTGCACGCTTAGCGGCTAGCTATCCCAACGTAACTCGCAAATATGTGCAACACTGTAAGCATAGCATGGCTTGATTCAGTAGCGGATTTTGCGTTCGCCCAATTACCCAAGTTAAGCGAAATTTTTAATAATCGCTCTATCGGTGGGAACTTCATAATTATTGTATATTCTGGTTTATTAAAATCTACTGATGATAAACTCAATCCCGACTCAGCTCCCGGTTAGAACGAATGCCAGCTATTCTAAAAGCCTAATGTATGGTTAAGCACAATTCGGTAGACCCGGTTTGTTTGCTGTTTATTTATTGATAGCAACGTTTTCGAGAAATCTAAAATAAACTTAATTCTATAATAATACAAAATTTAAACGTTATTAGAAATACGCTATGTAACAAACAATACATAACTACTTTCATTAATGCTCACCAACTACTTGCATACATTAGCAATTGAAGCATGGACGTACAAAAACTCCGATGCGAGCATTGTCCTAGCCTGTGGGAAGGCCATTCTTCCCACAGGCTGGGACATTATTTTTAATAATTAACGAAATTACTATTAGACTCGAACAGTACCCAAAATCGTGTTTTTTTGCCAGAACTTTATTTTAATTGACGTTCTGAAACCATACAGTGCCATAACAGTATGAGCGCGTATTGACCTTAAATACTTTAAATATACGATGTAGGCAAATTTAAAAGAACAAACTCTACGCTAGTTTCGAGTTGAGCGGAAACATTCACCTAACAGCTATCGTAACTCGCTCCGAAACATCTGTGCCGCGATCTGATACCTTAAGTAAACCGCGTCGATAACGTACAGTTTGTATAGGTGAGAATCTGTAAGCGTATTTTGTATCACAGATTTTACAAAGTCGAGTATTTTTATATATATGTATAGATTAGCCTCTCGTAGGACGGGTTGACGAACTTAAACATGTTTAGGTCAGATAAATTGGTTGATAACTGGCCAGCAACTTCCAGATTGCCATAGGACTGAACAGTCACTAATTTGTGAATGGAGCAAGTAAAATCAGAGAACCCAGAATTTGGCTAAAATTGGGAAGCTAAATTACTGCATTCTGTGCAATACCATATCTGTACAAATAGATAGATAAAGTGTTTGTTTATTTATTAAGACACATATAGCAACAATCGGTTAATAATATTAACCATACATAACATAGCACAAGAGAAAAGTACAATATAAACAGATATATAAAAACCTTTACTTGGTCATGCAAATAAAACAAAATGAAATGAAAAAAAAGCAGAATTACAATACCGGAAAAAAATGCTTAGCTCTTTAGGGCGTCTTAACTCTTCAAGCAGGTTGGATTTACGTCTCTACTGAAAAGGGTACGAACCTAATCCTCGTTGACAATGGTGCCTATAAATTGGTGTAAGGGTCTGATAGCTAAATCAAATTTCCTCATCGTGGGAAACACGTGTGTCAGATGATAAACATCCCGATAAACAGGGTGGCGGAGATAAATCAAAACACAATACACTCTTATAGCGTAGTAGGTGTGAAAAAACAACGATCATACTCCTAATATGGTCGTTGTCTTTTTATGATGATGGTATATTAAGTACTTTCTGCTGGAATATTATTTAAGACGTAGACCAACTAATATAATAATAGCTGTCGTCAACTGTTCTAGTACCATTGTTATCGAGTCCATTAAACCCGAGGATAGCCCCAGCTCAACATATGCCTTTCTAGGGATCGAGCTACTAATGAGCTCAAAAATCCAAATTTTCGAATTTAATTTTGATACAGTGAATTTACACTACATTGGGAGCGTCACACATTTGCCAACGAGTATATTAAACATATATTTATTTTTTTATGTTATAGGGTGCAAGACTCCCGAAGTATCCCCAGTGTCGTTCGCACCGTTGCCTTTTAGGAAGGAAGACGCTCTTTTCTTGAAGATTTCAATGTCATATCTTACAGGGTAAACCGCTGCTAGGAGTTTGTTTCATAAAAGCAATGTACGTAGGAGTAAGTTGCGCATGAATCAAACGGTAGTAGAACGCCAACCATTGAGATGTTGAGAATGAAATTTCATCTTTTGGCTGGTAGTCCGAAGATGGAACACATCTATGCTACGAACAAGTTAAGGCAACAGTCCCGGCTACAATCATAGAATATCAATTATATAACTAGCCAATCTGCATTGGTAAGTACCGCATGGTGGGTCTGGTAAATTCTTGCATATCTTAACTGTGCCCTACTGTTTAACATTAAACGCTGATGATGCGTTTTTCGTATCTGCATATTTATTTCATTTCTTTAAATCCACCCTATCTGTTTCTTTTTAATTTGGTAGGTGTTAAGGACTATTCTATAACAAAATAAAACATCACTTAAGAAATTAAGTACTGTTTAATACCCTATCAAGCATTTTCCACGTAAAATATAGAAAGAAAGTGTGTGTATATGTATATATATAATTTTGTCGTCAAATTGTATATACAGGTTTTAAAATATTGCTTAATAAATAATAAGATGTAAACTACTATTGAAGTAATAAAAATAAATCTAATCGACCGTGAATATAAATTAAATGCAAAATTCTCGTTAAAATAGAACCAAATATACTTACTGCAGATTTTACATTGTCATCAGAATGTCTTTTTATTCAGAATACTTACGTTTAACATGGTTTTTGCACGACAGGG
The DNA here is from genome assembly GCA_019425675.1 of Leucinodes orbonalis. Lineage (NCBI taxonomy): Eukaryota > Metazoa > Arthropoda > Insecta > Lepidoptera > Crambidae > Leucinodes > Leucinodes orbonalis. The sequence continues at coordinate 156,690 of PQWD01004093.1, forward strand.
TTCGCTTGGAAATATTTTAGATGTAAAAGGTGGCCCACAGCTATTTGTGGTTCATGTATTTTTGTACAGCAGATACTATGTAAAATAGAAGAAAAACTAAAACAGGAAGTTAATTTCCTAAGTAATATACTCATCTACCATATCAAAACTCCAACGCCCAATTCCTTCGTTTATATTTCCGTCCTATCTTCAAGGCACGGGTTATCGCTCCGTCATAAATCATCGTCTAGTGAACTGTCACCTTTATAAACAGATACAACCTTTTTGAAAAAGAGATGAGGGACCGCGAAAAAAGAATCTAGGTTGTTGCCAAGTCACTCGTCGCCTGTGATATCTAGCAGAGTAAACAAAGTTTTTGCAACTTGCTCAATATTTATTCTTTCCATTTCCCTTTTGAGGTTTCCTTTCATAATGGCTTGCTTTTTACTTTATTTGCCTGCCATTTGTATTTCAGTTATATGATGATCTAGTAATTTTACATGAGAAAATACCAATCTTACCAAAAAAATATACTTAATGAGATTTTGCGCTTTATACCGATAAAACAATTTTAGTATAAAAGATGTCTTTAAATAAATTTAAGAAAGTACAGTTATTGTTTAAAAAATTGGCCAAGCGCGAATCGGACTCGCCCGTGGAGAGTTCTGCAGCAGCAACATAAAATAAAATATTTTTTATTGACTTAGGTACCTACTACAGCTTTAATATGAAAAAATAGTGCATAGCAGTTAAAATTAGTGTGTAAAGCAGTTTCGGAGAAAAAAAGGGCACACCCTTTTTTGTCACAACATACAGACGGGCAGACAGACAGACTTGACGAATCTATAAGGGTTCCTTTTTTCCATTTGGCTACGGGACCCTAAAAATACCATTTATTGCTGTGTTATATTAAAATTACCCAGGCAAAAAGGACGTACTTTTTTCACCACATGATAAATAAATTAATAATTTCTTTTTTTTGGTTTATAACTGGCGACGTGTTGCAAGTGCTAAAATACAACTGTGAAACAATTCGCGGAAATCTATCTATGATAACTTGTTATAAATAATTACAATTAGTGCCTGTTTTGGGTGTCATAAGTATATATTTACGATGAAACGAGCTAAGTCGTCCAAACTTTCTCCCGAAACCCTGGATTTGATGAGGCTGAGACGCGAGATCCCATCTGCTGCTGTTGCTTCGCCAGAATATCAGGCTCTCTCCAAGCGGATACGAAAACTCGTTCGCATGGACCTCCGCTGTTTCAATACAAGGTTCATTAAGGACCTTATTGAACAGAACAGGGGGCCCAAAGTTTTCCAAAAACCACTTGGGAAGAGCCATCTGGTTAAGCTTAAGACAGCAGATGTGCAATTACTTGCGACTCGCCCACAGATCCTGGAAGAGGTTGAGAAATTCTATGTATTCATCGAGCGCTCATCAGCCACAGGCCGAGGACACCGAAGATCCACGTGCCCCACTAAGGCGCCATTATACGCAGGATATCCCGGATGTTGACGTTAGCGAGATTAGTGCAGCCTTGGAGCAACTTAGGAATGGGAGGGCCCGGGGGATGACGGTATTACGACAGAGCTCCTAAAAGCCGGTGGACAGCCCGTCCTTAATTAGTCGAGCTCTTTAATGCCGTCATCCACCAAGGAACTACACCAGAGGCGTGGTCCAGAAGTGTTGTCGCCTTGTTCTTCAAAAAGGGTGACAAAACTCTCTTGAAGAATTATAGACCGATAGCACTTCTGAGCCACGTCTATAAGTTGTTTTCCAGAGTTGTAGCGAACCGTCTCGCCATAAGACTTGACGAATTCCAACCACCGGAGCAGGCTGGGTTTCGAAAAGGCTACAGCACCGTGGACCACATCCATACTGTTCGGCAGCTTATACAGAAGACCGAAGAGTATAACCAGCAGCTGTGTATGGCATTTGTGGACTACGAGAAAGCCTTCGACTCCATCGAAACATGGGCTGTTCTGGAGGCTCTGCAGCGATGCGGTATCGACTGGCGATATATCGAGGTGATAAAGTGTCTCTCCAACGCAGCGACGATGACCGTTCAGATCCAAGACCAGCGGACAAGACCTATCCAATTGCTTCGTGGTGTGAGACAGGGGGATGTTATATCCTCGAAACTGTTCACAAACGCATTGGAGGATGTCTTCAAGACCCTGAACTGGTCTGACCGAAGCGTCAACGTCACTGGAGAGTATATTTCTCATCTTCGTTTTGCTGACGATATCGTCATCGTGGCAGAGTCATCGGAAGAGCTTGCGGAGATGCTGAACAGCCTTAATGAATCTTCCCGACGAGTTGGGCTTGGCATGAATTTGGACAAGACGAAAGTCATGTTCAACAGTCGTGTCATGCCACAACCGATATGCGTCGATTTCATCCGTCTCGAGGTTGTGCAGGAGTACCTAGGCCAAACCATCCAACTTGGCCGGCATAACTTTGAGAGGGAGGCTAGTAGGAGGATTCAGCTGGGCTGGGTGGTTGAAGTGGCAGTGGGCTGGTCACGTATGACGCAGAACCAATGGCCGTTGGAGCAGACGAGATCTGGAGTGGAGACCGCGTCTTGGCAAGCGTAGCGTAGGACGCCCTCCGGCCCGATGGACCGACGACTTGCGAAAGGTCGCTGGTGGAAGCTGGATGAGAAAGGCGGAGGACCGGGATGTCTGGCGCAAAATGGGGGAGACCTATGTCCAGCAGTGGACTGCAATAGGTTGAAGAGAGAGAGAGAAGTATATATTTTGGGTTACCCATACAAGGAACTAAATCTTATTTCGAAATTATTTTTCATCGAACTCTCACGTGGTAGGTATCAAGAAAAACTCTTTTTTGGCAGGGTTATAAGTATAACACATAAATATATCTTTATATAATCTAGAAAACTAGTTGAATCCGCTGTAGAATTTATTCCTATAATACCATAATCCTTAACTGTACGATTCTAAGAGCGGTATATCAATCTCAGAAGCATAATATTTTTACGCGGCATTTTCGGCCCTTAATAATTATAATGAATGCCATTTCCCTGAGCTTTGTTGTTTATGGCTTGTCGTAAAAAGGTAGGAAATATAAACAGCTGACTTTAACAATATTAATGTAGGCTGGCATATTAGCCGCGGCATCATCGTGCCAAAGCGTCATGGTAGACAGCACCGTCCGGAAAATTGCAGCGATAAATTACACAGACGCGACCTTGCTACGCGTTGTGCTTCCAAAACGTCAAAGAACTTGGTACGTGTAGCGTCCATTTTGAAGTTGTCATGAGGTTAAAACGGCGGCAATGTGAGTAGCTTTACGAGTAGTTGCGTGTTTATATTTGCATGTATTTTATCGCGGAAACAATAACATGAAATCTATTGTTCTGCCAATCAATCAAAAGCATACACTGAAGATTTGAAACGAAATAAATTTTGGTCTCTTTTAATCATAAACTATTAGTAAGTTAGTTTCTGTAATTTAGTGTAAAAGTTATGAATATACAGGGCTTCACAGTATTGATGACACGGAATTGTGCGGTAAAGAAGAGCGGAGTCCCACATGCGATTAAAAAAATCTATCCCGAAGAGTGCGTGGTCAGTTGTCTTCCAGCATGCTGGAATAATGGTGTTCCTAAATAAAACTGAAAAAACTAACTAGCGATGATAGTCGATATATCGAGTCATAACCAAATATTTTAATTTTAAATTGCTTTGTACACTAAGTTTGAGAGCCTGTGGTGTTAATAATATATGGAAGTTGAAAATTTTCGGTTCTTCTTTATTTAATCTAGAGAGTATAACCGGCCATTATGCTTGACGTTTGTGTACTATGAGAAAGCCTTTGATTCGATCGAGACTTAGGCTGTGCTTCAGGCCCTCCAACGATGCATATTTACTTTCGCTATATATGAAGTGTTGAATGTTCTGTACGAGAGCGCTACTATTGTCAGTCGTGTAATGAAGAGATTACACAACCTGTCCAATTGCACCGAGAAGTGAGACAGGGAGACGTTATATCTCCGAAACTGTCCACAGTTGCGTTGGAAGATATATTTAAGCTGCTCGATTGCAAAGGACTTGGCATCAACGTTTAGGTGAGTACATCACTCATCTTCGATTTGCCGATGATATAGAAGTCATGGCAGAATCTATGGAGGATTTAAGCACTATGCTCTATGTCTTCTTTATTTTCCGTGACATATGTGTATGTCACCGAAAAATACACTGTTAATAAAAGTTTTAAGTTTAAATAAATCTGGAGAGTACTTTTATTTTACTCACTCTTACATCTACCCTTGGTAGTGTTAGCCGGCTACAATCTTTGAGCTTAGTAGTGGGCTATGATCCAATTTTCTCGAATTCCATATGTAAGAATCCATGTTCGCAGCAATTGGACGATATAGATTAAATAAACGATTGATTTTGATTGTACGTTGGAGCCACCAACGCTCTCTATCTTAATTAGTCCAATTTTTTAAAATCAACCTGTGCATATTACAACATACGTTATTTCTATTTGAGGATGCTATAAAGTATCTCGCCAGCAACTCCATATTTAAATTTCAAGTAAATTAGCGAAAACACTAAACAACAAATCGAAAGTTAATATTCTAGTCACTCTATATATTTTGTTTGATAACCGTTTACGTAATTTCAATAAACTATTTCGCGATGACATGCATAAAGAACTACGCTTGGCACCACCTACATTAATTTTGTAAATGTCAGCACGAACAAAAGGAATCTTAAACTAAAAGATATGCTGTAAATATCCGTTGAAGTTCAAAAGATTGGTGGAATTATGTAAAACTTAACATGTGAAGGGTAAACAGGGACAGCTCTTTTATTTAATGACTCATTCGTGATACACGGTAAGAGAATGGTATGCCAGATCATAGCATCCCGTGAAATGGAAGTTTTTTTTTTCGACCTGACTACTGCTGTTGGCCGCAGATGACCTTTACAGATTCACCGAGCAATTGGCGGGCGCACATGGCTCTCAGCCTTAAAATTTACACAACGAGCCTAAGGGTCCCCGAATGAGACTTGAACCTCGGATTAGGGCGTTGCGGGAGGACCGAATAGAAGTGTTTTTTTTTAGTTCTGTGTTTCGGGATGAGGGCACTGTAGCTAGTAAAATTACCAGGTATAAGAGACCTTACATCTGTAGTATCGGATGAAGGACACAATGCGGCATTGATGGATAATAATAATAATAAAATATATTTTGCTTCTTTACAAGTTACAATTTTGACATCATGTCCTTACAGCTATATAGCTAAATAGTACCAATTTTTTACAGCTATCAGTCGTATCACTTACTATCATGTGAGCGTCCTAACCGTCTTGTTCATTTGATATAGAAAAAAAACAATCATTTCGAAAAATTACTGTTAATGAAATATCACCGACCTTTCCACAGCTCCATCTAGCCGACTGAGGCAATTGTGTAAGAATACTAACTATTACATAGCTTATTAAAATCATCATCATCATCACCATTACAGCCTAATTATGACACTGCTGAACGAAGGTCCCCTAATGATTTCCACGCGGACCAATCCCTTGCAGTTGACATCCATCTGCTACCCGCCACCTAACCAGAATCCGTCCATCTGGTTAGGGGTTGGCCTACGCTTCGCTTTTCGTACGTGGACGCCACTCGAGAACCTTTTCCGCCCCATCGGCCATCGGTTCTACGCACTATGCGCCCTGCCCACTGCCACTCAACTTGCTAATCTCTGGGCTATGTTGGTCACCTAGTTCTCCTACGGATATCCTCGTTTCGGATTTTATCACGTAGGGACACCTAAACATAGCCTCTCCATAGCACGCTGAGCAACCTTGAGTCTATTAAGAGGCCCTTAGTGCGCGACCACGTTTCGCTTCCGTATGTCATAACTGCAACACACATGGTCAAAGACGTTCGGTTTGAGACCTGAGGTATTTTGAACGAAAAGATCTGCCTTAACTCGAACGCTGCCATCCCTATTGGATTCGACGAGATACCTCTTCTCGAAGTTGGACCTACCCATTTGGACTACCTGTCCAGGTACACATATTCGTCTACAACTTCGAGGACAAAACTTCAACTATTTCGGTATAGGTAGACATGGGTATTAGATATGACTTTCGTCTTGTCCATGTTTATTTTAAGACGCACCTGTTGAGAAGCTCTGTCTAGGGTTTCGAGCATAGTGCTTAAATCCTCCATAGATTCTGCATGACTTCTATATATCGGCAAATCGAAGATGAGTGATGTACTACCATTAACGTTGATGCAAGTCCTTTGCATCGAGCAGCTTAAACATATCTTCCAACGCAACTGTGAACAGTTTCGGAGATATAACGTCTCCCTGTCTCATAGTACAGCAGTGACATAGTAGCGCTCTCGTACAGACATCTCAACACTTCGATATAGCGAAAGTCAATATGGCACCGTTGGAGGGCCTGAAGCACAGCCTAAGTCTCGATCGAATCAAAGGCTTTCTCATAGTCCACAAACGTCAAGCATAATGGCCGGTTATACTCTCTAGATTAAATATTTCGGTATCTTGCGTAAAGCAAAAGCAAATCAGATACAATCCAATAGTCTTGAGACTTAAGTCAATTTTAAGGCGTATTCTGAACCTGCTTTAACGGAAGAAAAGATAAACCAGTTGAAGCCGTGTTAGATATCAGATCAAATCTTATTAATATTTATATTAATGTATGCGCTTTTTTATTCCTAAGTGGAGCCATATGCTCGTTTTCCTAACGAGCATACGGCTCCACTGATGTTAAGCGACACCGCTACCAATAGACACCCGGAATCTACACCAAACAAGTAATGATTGCCTTGACGAGCGCGTATTTAAGATCAGCAACACATTCGTTGTCGACCTGAAAAAGCTGAAGAGAGAAAAGAAAAAACAGGAATGGACAAGAGTAGTTTTAGGGTTCCAGTAAATTAACATGTTAACATAAGTTTACATAAACATAATATGTATAACAACACATGTGGTTTATACGATGTTTCACAATGTTTGTCTAAAGCTGAAGAGAGAAAAGAAAAAATAGGAATGGATAAGCGTAGTTTTAGGGTTTTTTTTTTTTTTGGATCTCATTTCCCCTGATGTTGTTGTCAGGGACCTTATTATTATTATATTTTTCCTCAATTTCTATGTTTACAATTTTTTATTTCTAACACTTCTCTGTTTATTGTTCTTATCTTATGCTTACGACTATACTTATTTGAAACAATGTTTTCGATTTTCTTGATATTATAACTATCTTAGTACTTATAGCTATTTTATTTTCTTCTACTTTATTGTTTCCTGATGGGTACTCGACACAGCTCATGAGCCACAATCTGTTTCATTAACTTACTACTATAATTATACTTATTTTATTTCTAATCTACCTTTTTATATTACCTAGTTTAGGGTTACAGTAAATTACTTATTAACATAAACATGTGTTGTCTAAACACAAGTTTATACGATGTTTTAGAAGGTTTGTCTGTAAGGCTGTGATAGGACCGGTATATCGCACACCTGTAAGCTGAGATCTGAGGATATTCATTAAATGAAATTTCAGTTATATATGATATCATTTTAATTATTTCCAATGCGTATATTGTAATCAGCCCCGCATATTTTTGTCATGGTACCCCTTTTTAATATATGACATCAAATAAAATGAAAGAGTTTTGAATTACCAATTAGTGTTGTCTTTTTTTTCCGCTTCAAAATTGAGGCAATTTTCTGTTGGTCAAGATTATTATAAATAATAGCAAAAGGATAATATGCAATATTTTGTAGATGATGTTATGGATTCGTTTTTTCATCGTTTTGAGCTGCCTATTTAAAAACTGCGAAAATTTCCATATCAGTTCCCCCGTTTAGAAGTAGGGCTAGGTTTAAGGATTAGGAGTCAATTTCCGAAAAAAAAATGCAAAATTGTAGTCCACCTTTCAATTTTTAGCTTTTAACGTAAAATTGCGGAATGCTCTATAAAAACTTCCACCCGCCATTTAAGGGAAGCGGAGCTTTATAATTAGACACAGATATTTTAAGTAGGCTACTACCTAAGACCCTTTCCAAGTTACTATCTATAACGACATCAATTTTAACAAAATCCGTTCAGCCGTTATATATTTCAAACCGCTATAAAGATTGAACGATACTCTGAGGCCCGATTAGTTGTACTCGGCCTTTAATTATCCGTTCCTATTTTCCTATTATATCGAAATACTGCTTAATTAAATATTGTGAGTTACTGCGCTTATTATACAGTTCATATTCGAGTGAATGGAAATAACCCTGAAAGGGGTTAACCACACTTGCTTACAGTCATAATGAGACGGCGTCGCCGCGAAGTGGGCGTGCGGAGCAATAGCATTTGCTATTAAAGTACTCAAGATATCCGGCAGTGTAACCTCTAGAATGTAATTGCAAGATGTAAGCAAACTTTACATGGTTATACTAACAAAAGTAATTAAATTAAAATTTCTGTTGCTTAACTTAGCAGACTAAAATAGCTGAAGTTTATGCTGTTTTATTTTTTCCATTTCGTCCCAGCAATCTTAGAAAAAATAGAGAACACGTCTCATGAATTTCAAATGCTAAACTACTACTGATATGGACTTTAGTGTCTGTGAGGTTTTAGATATATCGGTATTGTGTCTAACCAGTTCAACATTTCGCATTTATTGGCTATGAGAACTGTAGAGCACAACCCACCACTTTCATACAAATAAAGGGTTTTCAAGACAAGACTAAATAGGCTTTATTTGAGTTTTCATACATGATACACCTTAAGCTGCATCGTCAATATCCATCAGGTGAGACTGCAGTCAACTGTACTCATATTTTAGTGAAAAAAAAACATCAAAGCTATTTTTTCCATATAAGAAACCTATATTTTTCTTCCCGTATTAATTATTATGATATCACATACCTACCATCCAAATAACCTAACTATTATTTTATCGAAACTCGTGTAGTTCTACATAATAATTATAAAAAAACAATTCTATGAACTGAAATTACTATTTAATAAGCAAAAAACCTTTTCGTTAAAGTTAAAGTCAGCGATGATGTAATATGAAGTTACAAAGGCTTCCTGAAAGATTTCTTCACGTGTTCGTGCTCATATAACAACGTCATGTAACCATTCGTGGCAAAGCTCGCATTTGTGATCACGTGTATAATTTATACTTTTATGACTATTTGTACACCCATTATACCCAATAACAGGGTCATTTTTCTATAGTACTGTGTAGTCAAAGGCTTCATTGTTAGGCGTATCACTTATCATCAGGTGAGCGTCCAAACCGTCCTGTTTACTTATAACATAAAAAAAGATAAAAACAAATCTTTGACAATGTAAATATTACAATAGTATGTAGGAACGTAAAAGATTGAAAACATTTTGAAGCCCTTATAGCTTATTATATAATTAAACACTTTTTTAAATGTAATATTATAAACACAGTTCAAATTCTCACTTTTTTATAATTGAAATAACTTAATTCATTCCTTTTAATGTTTTTTTATCTGTAACAAATGATTGTGAAGATTGATGAACAGTAGATTATTATAACTATTTGAATTAATTTTGAAGCATAACATTGGTCTTAAAGACTACAAAGAGTGGAAGAACTTGACTCAATATTCAGGCGCTTTCACTCTTTAAAGTAATTATAACCGATCCGATCCGTATTCAGCATAACTTTTATTAATAAGACAGCTTCTTTATTAACAAAGTTCACTTTCCTATTGTTATATATGAAAATCACTTCTCTTCGGCTAATTTGCTTTATCAAGATTTTGTGTATCGTTTTTTTTGGTGATGAATTAAGATGATATAAAATCTCCCTTAGAAATGGTAATGTAACCGAATCTATCTGAACGAAATTATTTTGTTACTAACATCAAAATATAACGCTATTATATTTGAGGTTGCCTTTCTCTTAAAAAATATTCCAACCAAAAATATGAAAATTCCTTGCAAAGATCAATAAAGAATTCAAGTTCAAAAAACCTGGGATACCCGAATGTGTTACCCTGAAAGCGTACGAGCTGATGTGCGAAAGCCACTCTGAGCGAAAGCCCAGAGAAGTGTGCCAGTACATATTTCCCAATTCAACACAGTAGTGCTCCATAAATATCTGAGAAACCCTAGCATAACTAGCATTATGTTCGATTAAGCCCATATATCGATGTAAAACTTACAGCCAGAGAGCGTTTGGAATGAATACCAAAACGACCACTAGTAATCTAGTCACATAAATCTCTGGTTTTAATGCCAGAGAAGATATCAAATTTATCTCTTAATATAAAAATTAATAAACGAATTAAGGGCTGGCTAATATTAATGAAACCAAATCTGAAATGTCAAAATAAATTTTTATGTTATTATAAGTTACGCGATGAACCTATAAAATATTTCAATTATGCTTTTTCAATATTTTTTTATAATGACCAATAAAATCTCGCTCAAAAGTTGAATCAAGCGTCATTTTATTAAACCCTACAAGTAACTCTTGGATCCTTAGGAACGAAAAAAATACAAGAAGCAATACACTTCACAACACATTGTAAAAATGTAAAACGCACGCAACTACCTCACAAAGTTAAAGTAAACAAGCTGCTTGCCAGCTTTGTAGGAACCGACAGAGACCCGCTCAAAGAAAAAGCTTAGAATAGCTTTCCTGTCTATACACTAAAGAGTAAACATTGAGCACGTGTAAATGAAAGTACTATCTTGAGAGAAAGAAGCACATTGCATTTCCTATTCCGACAAATACCAATCCAACCTTTAAAGATCACAATACACGATCTTGTCGCGTTCCGAAGTGTTCGCACACACCTTTGTCCACGCTATAAAGCTTTGTTCGACATCGAACTTCCTGTGAGATGTCCTGGAGACTGGAGTAAATACCTTCAGTAACCACAATGGCTCGAAATAATCCACTCATACACAGCGTAATCGTGCATGTATCATCATCTAATATATTGCATCTGTGTCATCCGTGAATGTTCATACTTTTTTGTCTGTTATTTTATTAATAACAAAATGGTAACAATTTGTAGTTTCCTATTACAACAAATGTGTTTGATACTTTTGAGGTTTCTTGACAAGAATCACCACCAGAATAGTCACAACGATATTTGTGACTGTGAACGCCAAGTCGAGCGCGAAGCAAACACGTATCATCCTTTACAAGATCCATTTCGCCGCATTTTATGACCCCAATTTGAGAACTTTTGAATAATATTAGAACGCCGAAATTTTCGTCATCTAGTAAGATATACTAACATACTTTAAATCCAAAATTTCAAGTCTGTAGATCATTTAGTTCCGACGTTAAACGAAAGCAAAGTTTCAAAGTGGTCAAAATTCGGGGGCACTGCCGTGCCCGCCAAGTCGAGGCCCTAGACAATACAACAGCTGGTCATGCACACAAATATTTGTACTGCCCAGGGTCGAACCCGGAACCCTTGGTGTAGCCGACGTCTCAACCATTACACCCAATGGGTCGTCAATATTCCTTTCAAGTTTCTACAAAAAGAAGTGAAATCCCATCAAAAACATTCTGTAAAAAATCTAGCCAAGTCTCGATGGAGCTGCTTGATTATCTCTAAAAAGTAATGAAATCAAGACAAAGGCGTGCCAAGTCTAGGTTCCTTACATTGCGGCTAGATTTTTTACAGAATGTTTTAAAAATTACTTCAAAAATATTATATTGGATATATATTCTATATACTTAAGATTACTTTAATCTTTATTCATTAGACCCAAAACAAATGTACCAGAAATATCACTGTTCCTGTGGAAGAATAATAATATTATAGGATTTAATAACGTATTCAGTTGTCTTTTCTCTACAATATCTTAATGAAAACATGATTATATCTTAAACTAGGTGATTCATAGATTTTTGAGGCAGCCTTATACTTATCTATATTAAATAACCTTAGAAAAGCGCCCAGTGCCGGTGTTGTATTCAGCAAAATTACAACGCTTCTTCTGGATGGAATAGGACTCGATCAACACACAATAGAAAGCAATCATACTTCTGATGGTTCCCGTTGTCTTGAAAGTGGCAAGGCGTCATACTCTCATAACCACTTTCAAGTGTTTTGTGACGTCCAACAACAGCACAATGCCCTTCAAATACAATAAACATGTTTTCGCACGCTGATGTCAAACACTTTCAAATCATATTTAGACAACATCAACAACAACATCAAATTGTATCAAAAATTTGTAAAAAATTGCAAACAACAACGTTAAAAATGTTACGTGCCACTTACACTCGTAATATTCGTTACTAAATCTTGGATTAATCTAAAAAGCCATTACTGGGTCATTATCCACTGCAGCACAATGCCAATTTCGAACTCGCATTGTGCTGCAATTTCAAATTCGCATTTTTTCCATAATTTGTATTTGGCGCGAATTATTCGGTTTTCTTGCCTTATATAGGTTCAAGCATTCCTATTTCATTGCTTATCCATATGATATATTTATTTATAATTAATTAAAGGAAATTATGATGCAGAAAAAACAAGTTCTCGCGGCAAAACAATGTATTGTAAACCGAATAATTCAGCCGAATATCAGGTTCGGTAAACGTTGAACCGAATCATTCTCGGTATTCGATTATTCGGAGAATCTCTAAATAATACCTACAACACAAATTCACGCCACATCACGCCGCAGGTCACTGGGCCTCCCCCATGGGTCTCACCCGGTGGGTAAGACCGCGCTAAGGATGGACCTGCATTCCAAAACAGACATCATATTTCGACCCACTCGAAACCGAAACTTGTTGAGAAGCAGTCTCGGAAGGCTATCAACTCGAAGCCCGTATCCTCCAAGCAGAAGAAAATTTAAAAAAAAATGGCCAAGCGCGAGTCGGAATCGCCAGGGCTCTGCAGCAGCAAGTAACATAAAATAAAGTAATTTTTATTTAATTAGGCAGCTACTTCAGCTTTAATATGAAAAATAGTGGTTCACCGTTTATGACGTATAAAAATAAAACTACACACCAGAAAACGTTCTAACTAAATTTCGTTGTTAGATTTTATGATAATGTACATCATATATATTTTTTTTGATTTGATCAGCCCCATAGTTTAGAAATTAGAGGAGGGGGACACAATTTTTTCAACTTTGAGAGTGTCTCTCACGCAAACTATTCAATTATTTAAAAAATGAAAATATTTGTTTTACTGAAAACTTAATAAACTCCATTTGTTTAGTTATTTAAAATCCCTCTTTTACATAGATTTTAAATCGTTTTTAAGGACAATGGACATTGTTCTCATATTAATATTTAACACGCCATTGTTATCAAAACATATTAGTACCAATTACCTGTATATGACGCTCATTCATATGAAACATAACAGTTAACGTGACACGTGTTTTGGTAAATAAAATATCTTTATCTTCATTTATTAAGCTTATATATTATAATCAGCTTAGAACGGCATAAGCCTTTCCGCACAGCATAGCTATAGTAAAAATAGGCTGTATGCCACACGGCCCAATTCTGCTTAGTGGGTATTAAAGACTTCGGGATCAAAGTCAAATCGTGCTATACAGTTGGTGATTCAGCCGTAATGTACTGACGAAACGGGAAAAAATCACGAAATCATAACACTATGCGGACTCTCAAAGGAGGTCGAACCCACAACAAGCTATGTAGCTTATGATTAAGTTTACCCCATATCATAGCTGTACGTAAAAAAAAGCCATAGACGACCGACGATGCAGGTCTTCACGATGAAACTTTGCTGCAAATTCGTCAGCACCCCATATTTTTTGTCGAATCGTCTAAAATCTGCACTTATTGTTGTGATAAGCATTACCAATTTTGTAAAGGCTAATACATGTTTATAATCTGCCGAGTAGAAATACAGTACTCTAGTCAGTTGCTCATTTTGATAATATAATAAGAAATCTACTAGTTACTAGGTGGTAGACTCGATACTGAGTCGTCTAGGATGTTACCACCGCAGTGCCAGGCATCGTCCCGTGAAACAAGAGTGAACACTTTTGTATTCCGGGATGAGAGCACTGTACCTAGTGAAATAACCGGATACAAGAGAACTAACATCTGTTCTTTCGGGTGACGGGTGCAGAGCGGTATTGATGGAGAATTTTGCCTTGAAATTCCCGCAACATTCCGGTGAAGAAAATGGTTCAAAACAATAGTAGTAATAAATTTACTAATTCCAGGTTTTGGCACTCCTGAGACTTTGTAAATACAATGTCTAAGAAACAGCAAGACAGCACGTTTTTCCATTTTCTTGTTTATTTGGTAGTTAACTATAAAGAATGTCATCTAAAGTGGCATTCAGTAATAGCATTTGCAGTGAATTTCGTGAATGACTCACTTTGCATTTACTACTTGCTACATCGATCCAACACACCTGGACCCACTGTAAAATTTAATCTGTTTTGCTCCCTCATTGACTTTATACGATGTACACAAACACAATGTACGACTATTCATAGGAAGCAATACCAATTTCATTGAATAGGTTTAATGTTATTGGGGTCGAACATATTTTAGTAACTACAACTTTTTCTAAGGTTTTGTGCATAATATTCGGTATAAATTGGAAATGGGTAAGAAAACAGCAAAAATAAATCACAATTTATTTATTATTTACAAGACATTATTTACACCTTCGCTTCACCTCAATTCAATCCCTGTACAAAATATGTATTGTATTCTAACATAGATATTGTATTGTAACATAGATACAAATCATGGAAACCATTTAAATTTTGTCTTGCAACGTAATATTTAAGAACTTTTAGATTCATATTTTTAAAAATTCAAAAGAATGCTGCTCACTTGTTACCTATGTCTCTTTTTAAATATCAAAAATATTATAAATTTAAAAAATCATCAACACCATTTATAACATTAGACGACAATTTTAATAAAACTCATGTTTAGTTTTCTTAAAAATAGATTTACACTCAAACTTATTAGTACAAAATATAGAACCATATTAAAATTTGTCAATTTATAGCAAAGAAATGTTTAAAATTTAATAATAAACCTAAGGTTCTGATATGAAATGGGTATGCGCGATGAGCTGAGAAAGCGGAGCACGAACGTTGAGCTCGCTCATCGGACATCACGCTAGATGCAACCACATACGGCGACCATTATTTGCTTCGTTTCTGGATTCTTCTGCAGCCGATACGCTACTCACTTCAGAGGAGCGCAGTTAGGCAGCTTTACCTGCGTTTGAAAAATACTGTTTATTATTATGCCATTCCTGTTGGCTGTACCAACACATATACAATTGGGTCTGCAATAATAATTGATCTTTTAAGAGCGGATATGCCAGTATATTATCGTATAAATGTTAATATCTACAAACAATTACACATGCCATTTACACAATTTCACAGTGAAGCAAGTTTGCAGTTCATTGGTCAAATTCTTTCAGGCATTAAGGAAGACCTAGTCCAGAATTGATCGTGGTGTCTCATATACGAATTTAAATAATTTACCTATTCATAAGTTTTGATTGATTTGATTTGATTTGACTTAAATGTAAAACTGTTATAGACATATTATTGTAAACTAGTAACTTGATTGATACATGCATGTATGTATATGATTTAAATGTAAAACTGTTGTAAGACATATTATTGTAAACCTAGTAACCTGATGGATACATGCATGTATGTCTATGATTTTAATGTATAACTGTTGTAACACATATTATTGTAACCTAGTAACTTGATGGATACATGCATGTATATACATGACTCAAATGTAAAACTGTTGTAAGACTATTATTGTAAACCTAGTACCTGATGGATACATGCATGTATGTCTATGATTTTAATGTATAACTGTTATAAGATATATTATTGTAAACCTAGTAGCTTATAGATACATGTTGTCAGACTTAAATTATTTACCTGAAGACATTGTTTATTTTGTCATTGCTCAATGTTGTATATACTGCATTTGTGAAGGAGCGGAATCCCTGGTACAGGCAATTTCTGCTTAAAAGGGGATTCCGACATATTATAATTCTAACAATTATTCAGGAAATAATAAACAATTTTGATTTTTGATTTTTTGATTTTTTTGATAAGTGACGATAGTAAAATCCGATAAGAAGCAGTCAACATAAACACAATTCTTGTTTCATACAAAACTTCAACACTACATGTATTGGATGAATCCTGGTCATATAAGATCAGGGAAATCTAAACAAATACCAATATTATATAAAAATACCCTTTACAATACAAATTTCAACACGGTCCAACAATCAACGTTTATAATAAAGCTGAAAGTTATACCTCAGATACAATTCCGCCATTAAATCAGATACCCTATTAAAAGAGTTCGGTATTTTCTGAGTATTGATAAATATAAAAAATTGGCCAAGCGCGAGTCGTACTCGCCCGTGGAGTGATCCGCAGCAACAAGTTACATAAAATAAAATATTTGTTATTTACATAGGCACCTACTACAGCTTTATGTGAAAATAGTGATTCACCGTTTGTGACGTATAAAATATTTTTACAGACTAGACATCGTTCAAAATTAATTTCGTTGTAGATTTCAAAGTAATGTACATCATATATTTTTTAAATGTACAATCCCATATTTTTTTACAACCTACTGATACACAGCAGCATTTTTCGATGCCTTTTGATTTAATAGATACTTTTCTTCTTTCAATAGGGGAACCAGTGTGTGTGTTTTTTATAGACAACCATTTTTTTTGTATATAAATATAAAATACAACATTTTCATGTATGAATCCATTTCACTGCTTAACATAGCTCTCCTCCATTTTAGTCAGAAAAGATATGATGGACATTTCCTCAACCTTGGGATCTTTTATAAGTCAATTGGTCCGGACGGCTTCCTTCTCCATACTGCGCAGTTTTCTTTCCAAAACGTGTTTCGGTGCGATCGGTCATGCTATACACGTGACCTTATTTGGCTACTACATACAACCGCCTCACTTTATTACTAGCCAAATTAAATCCCACAAATTGTGATAATTATATTTGGAGCCGACACAACATACTTCTAGAATATCTAAGGAGTTATATTTCAGTCTTTTGCTAACTATAAACTATAAAGTGAAACTTAATGAGAGCCCCTGAAACTTATAGGTGAACGAAAACTTAACATTCATGAAGTTGTATTCTATTAGTATTAATTAAACCGTCTTCGTGGTCTAGTATTCTGAGTTTAGAGCGTGGGTTCGAATTTCATGGATAGGGCCCCATGGATTTCCTTTGTGCTATTTCCTCGTTTAGGATATTGCAAGCCGATTGTCAAGATTGTCTGAAAAGAAAGATGATTCTGTGCTTTGGCTTGGGAGTCACGGTTAACCGGTCTCGACTGCCAAGTAGGCGGATATTATCACACAAATAACGTGAGATGCCTCGAGGCGGTTTAAAAAACTTTGACACCAGAGTTGTTCGGATAGATAAAACATCTGACTAAACCTAGTTACAAGAAGAAGTATAAATTAAAACAATGATAAATAACTAGTATTTTTCATTACTGACTTTAGTTTCAGGACCGTAGCTAACAGGATTATATCGTGAGGGTGTTCACATTGTTAAATGATGTGAGTGGGCCTCATAGAATATTATTATTTATTTATTTTAATCTTGTAGGCTTCTGTTTTATACTTAGGATAATTTTAACCACACATACAAGTATACTATTAAATTTCTTTTTCGGATAGGATCGTACATTTAAAATCTTAAATCTATTAAGACAAACTTCTTATTTATGCTAGTCAATCTTAAGGTCTTACTCAAAGATTAAGTGAAAACCCTAACAAAAAAATGTTTAAACCTAGGCAAGACAAATTCGGCTAGACGTCAGATCTCAATTTTAGTAATTTAATATTTGCGAGTCAAACTTCAATTAGGTATTAGATCAGTTGATTCCAACAATTCGATAGCATTTTAATTTTTTTGATAAACAAGCAGCGAACCGCTGTTCTACCCGTAAAGCTCTTGGTTTTTTCAACATGCAACACAATTTAGAAAGCTTAACAATTAAAGCATTAAAACCTTCTCCAGAACGTAACAAATTCTTTTATTAAAGCCGCATCAAAATCTTCAGCCAAACGCGAGATAATCGCGGTCAAACATACTCGTAAATACTAACAGGTCAAACTGAGAACCTCCTTTTGTGAAGTCGGTTAAAAATGGTATACGGACTGATTGTGAAAAGCAAAATTCTTGCATATTTTCTTTTTCACGAATCGGCCCCAAACACCTTAAGAGGGGGGAAACTTTATATGAGACATTACGCAGTTATCAAAGTAGGCAGCTAAAAATGATGGAAAGACATAAAATTTCATTTACAAATTAAATAAAGGAGAACAACAACTGATAGCTATTATCCTCCATCAATGCCGCACTGCGCCCGACGCCCGAGACTACAGATGTTAGGTCTCTTATACCCAGTAATTTAACAGTGCCTTCATCCCAAAACACAAAAGTTCATAAATCTGTTTACGGGACAATATCTGGCACTGCAGCTACCTAGACGACTCAGTATCGAGCCTGCCACCTAGTAGACTAGTTCATTGTAAAAAAACTACTCGTACCCATACGGTATCTTTTGTCATTCACCGTTACGAAAATCACTAACCAAGCCGTTATTCGGGACTGTAATGAAACTTCAAGTTAGCGACAGAATGTTTGCGGGCACTTAGAAACGTTCATTTAATCACAATACGTCTCAACGAGTGTGGGCTGACATTGTATGCGGAAGAGGCACTTGTTTGTGTGAGTTTGAATTATTAAACCTTTCAGACGAGCGACTGAAACATCAAAACGTTTGTAATAATAATGTATAAAGTCTAGCTACAACAAGTTTACAGCTGTACGTGTTATAACAGGATTGTTTGTAACGAAACATTTGTGTTGGTAAGATATAATATTTTGAATAGCTAGAAACTTTCAGAAAGTTAAAAAATAACAAATATCTACGAGAAAGCGATCGATTAACCTGTTTATAACTTAAAAATCTTTAGTAATTATGTAAAACCTATGAATACGAATCTGCACTTATGCGATTATTAACGGATGTAGTTGTTATTTTGCCCTTGAGACCTCTGAATAAATAATTATACTATTATAAATAATAGTGGGTAAATAAAACTACTTCAATATTACAATATATTGTAGCAGGAAACGAAGTTCAGTCAAGTTGGGTATCAAAATCAATAAAATGGCAATTTTCATGATATGGTACTCATAATAAAGTAACTCTGTGCAGTCATCATGTGAAAATCACTAACGGGAGTTATTTACAATCGCTCAATGTTTCCTTGCATTGCAAGTATGATGTCGCTCGTCTGTAAACTTCCCAAGGTTCTGGAACTTGGCATCCAAGTTATTCGTCATATAAGGACCTCGCTTTAACTTCTTATTTTAATGATTGGTTGTCAGATAAATAAAATAAATACAATGGCATTATATACATGCATAATTTTCAGTGAATCAAAAAGAAAAAACTTCTTATTTAGTTCTTTTATAAAATATTATATTATTAAGCCCGAATTTTTATAAGAAGGACTTATGAAACTGTTCATGTCATTACACTCGACTTAGCTCAGGGAAAATACAATTTCATTTGCGTCAAAAAGTATGTTCACTGACAGGCCAATAAAGTGACTTGTTCGTGCAGTCAAACCAACTTATTTCCATAATTTTTTTAACGCAATAACGTCGAGCTATTTCATTACCGACGTCAGATCTCAATTTTAGTAATTTAATATTTGCGAGTCAAACTTCAATTAGGTATTAGATCAGTTGATTCCAATAATTCGATAGCATTTTGATTTTTTTGATAAACAAGCAGCGAACCGCTGTTCTACCCACAAAGCTCTCGGTTTTTTCAACATGCAACACAATTTAGAAAGCTAAACTCGTAATAAAGTAACTCTGTGCAGTCATCATGTGAAAATCACTAACGGGAGTTATCTACAATCGCTCAATGTTTCCTTGCATTGCAAGTATAATAACGTCGAGCTATTACATTACCAACTGAATGCACTTTAATGCCTTTTTTGTACCTAAGTGAAAGAATAAATTATAAGACATCTGAATAGTAACAACGTAAGATAATTATATTAACAATAAACTTACTAAATGCACAATCTCACTCAAAAAGTGAAATTTCAAAAACTCCGAATTTTCATTCATAATCACGTTGCTCGCTACATGTCATAGCGACATAGTAGAATGCTCGTGCTTTTGATTTGATACCAGATTAATGACGTGTTAAGGTCAACAATTTTATGATATAAATATAACAACAACTAAACGTATGTATTAAGCAGCTCGGACATAGATAACCCAATACAGATGTCTGTTGGCTCGGACATTTTTCGGTTGTCATTTCTTCATGATTCTGCATCTAGTTAGTTCATTTGTATAAGACAAATTAATTTATTATACACCAAAGCACTTGGTTTTAATATTGAATTCGCCATTATTATAACATAAAATGATAACATGACTCGTGAGCTAACTGAAGCCATGGGTTTTTTTTTTTTTATTATTATCAATGGGTTTACGTTTGACCTCAGTCTCGCCTGATGGTAAGCGACGACGAGGCCTATGATGGTACACGAAATATATTAATTTATTATTTTTTCTTAATATAGATTGGCAATGGGTTAATGAATGTAATAGTTTCATAAGATTTACAACAGATATTAATTTGATAATAATTCCTGTTATAGACCAGCGGCACTTTGCCTTTTAAATTTCGTAGGCAATAGGCCAAATTGCATTGGTATTTACTAACCTCGTTACGTTCTCGACTCGCTTCCGAAAAAGGCCAATTTTCCCAAAGAAGGTAAATGTTAGTCTCACATAATTCAATTCTATTATTTGATTGTTCATTTTTGCAGAAATAAATTACTTTTACAATAAAGATATAGTAAAATAAATGTTTCCTTTGATGTAAGAGAGTCGTGGAAAGTAGTAGCAAATTTATTTATTTGCTTCAAACATGGTATGAAGATGTTATTTTACATTGGTACACTGTTCTCATGCAAAATATTTAGTTTTATTTGTTACATATGGTTTCAATTTATTGTTTCCATTTTAAAGCTTCATCAAAAGGGACACCCAAAAATTTTGTATTTGAAACTTGTTTGATTTTACTAATATTTATTTTAAGTCGTATTTAGAATGTTTGGATTTGTGAATTCTAGTTTCGTTGGCTAACGGACATTTAAAATAGCTATACGATTCGGAATACTTATAAAAACATTCGTAGTCGCTACCATATCAGAAAATTTTATTATGAAATGAACGGACGAGAATCTAGTAGATTTTGCTTTAAGATTCTTACAAACTTTCACGTCTACGAGTACCAATCAGGATTTTAGGATTGTTAACAACAACCTTTTCTATTATTATTTATTGATACATATGAGTTTTTTATACGTAGCCATCTAGAATACACATAAATATGTTATAATACGAGAATATTTTTATGCATGATCAACTATCAACCTACATACAAAGCAAAACTTTCAGGTTATATTTAATCCGTGCACGAGTGCTAGTCATTTCAGCAACCCACGAGAAGAATTAGGTCAGATTTACTAAAATTCATTCAAACTCAACGTTAATACTTACAGCGGGTTGGGTGAAGTTTGTTTTCTCCTGACAACGCCGCGCGTGGTGCGCGAGGCAAGCGGCATACGCGATCGCATGCGGGATGTAGCTTGCTCAACCACACCAGCAAACAAAATAGTCGCCATTGGACCTATCGGAACATAACGTAACATTATTCATGGAACA
This sequence comes from Leucinodes orbonalis, assembly GCA_019425675.1. NCBI lineage: Eukaryota > Metazoa > Arthropoda > Insecta > Lepidoptera > Crambidae > Leucinodes > Leucinodes orbonalis. Next base: position 178,512 of record PQWD01004093.1, read on the forward strand.
ATGCACTGGAAATACATGTTCCCATTAAATTACACGTGGAAATCAGTTTAAAGTGAGAACATTAATCTTGGAAATTATGGACTCGCATGTTTGCTATAACAAAAATATAACTTAGTCTTATGAATGGAACAATGGAATGGAATGGAAGCAAATGGAAAATAGAACTTTTTAGATATTGATTAAAGTTAGAAATGGTTTATATAACTACAGATTCTACTGCGGATGTCCATATTGCGGACCCTATCGTTTAGGGAAACAACAATCGTCTCCGTAACGCGCTTACTCTGCCCTTAGTGAGTGACCACGACTTACTTCCGTAGTACATCAATTTCCCCTTTTGATAATATTTATTATACGTAAACATCGTGTATAGTAAACAAGTAACCTACAACAACATGTCTTTTTGTATTGGTTTATAAAAGTTTACACGATGTTTAGAACCCATAACTTATTAATGGTTTACAGCTTGAATTTAAAAGCTAGATGGCGATAGATTTTACATAAACATTGACATCGTGAGTTCAATGAGGAATATGAATTTGATCACATAATTTACAATTCACACCTGTTATGTTAATATTACGTATATCTTACCCAATGCATAAATAGGTACATCCTCAGCGCCATGTGTAGCCCATTGCCTGGGCACCGCTGCAGCATGGACGGCATCGGCGGGTGCTGCATTAGTGGCAGACACATTCATGGGAAGAGCCCTAGGCTCGGAATGGCCTGGTCCCGTACCATAAAGAAGAGTTGTATACCGGAACCCATCGATATCAGACACAACAGTATCAGCGCCTGCAACAATAGATTCTATGGGAACGGTATAAGGTTTTTTATGTCTGGTAGAGGATATGGATACTAAACACTAGGTGGTAGACTACGTGTTTGACCCGTCTAGGTAGGTACACCACAGTGCCAAATATCATTTCGTAAAATGACTTCTGTATGTCCGGATGAGGCACTGTAGCTAGTAAAACACCAGGTATAAGAGACGTAACATCTGTCGTCTCGGGTGATGGGAATTTTACGATGGAACATTCCCTACCTACCTACTGACCTACTGTTATACATGTACCTCATAACGGCATCTGTTATGGTCAGGCGTATCTTTATTTACCATCAGGTGAGCGTACTGATCGTCTCGTTAACTTCATGTGATTTAAAATAATTCAAAGATTGTACATGGGAAAAATGGATTTATGTTTCCCGCGTAAAAATCCGGAAATCTGATATAAATTCGGTTTTTAAAAGGAATTATCGATCTTATATAAGCCCTGATGGTATGTCATTAATTTGAAGGGTTTTCCTCGAATAGAAGGAAGAAAAATGGAAATCAGTGTAAACGTAAATTACTGTGTAAATGTATATATTTCAGCTCTTACCAGTGTTGACATGCTGTACTTAGAACCCACCTATTACGGCACCCGTGGAAGCATTAGTAATAATGAATAATTTTGTTACGATTCGCAATTTCAGAAAGAACCTAAAGAGTTTCAATAAAAGTTACTTCAATCTATTGCATTCTTCTGCTTATTAATTTTCATTGATGGGCCGAGAGTGTGATTAACCAAATTAATACCCTTATTTATAAGGTTTGTACTAAGTAAAGAAACCATTGGAAATTTAACAAAAAGGCTACTTACTCTTTACTATAATATAAATTTAGGAAACACAAAAGTTATCTTCAAATATGTACATGTTTCGCCTGCCTACCGAGAGGGCTGGGGTTCAAATCCCGACACGTACCAATGTGTTTTCGAATTATCGAAAATATATGTACGTTATCCGACGCTCTTACGGTGAAGGAAAACATCGTGAGGAAACCTTCATGCACGCCTGCGAAGAGATTCGAAGGTTGTGTATGAAGTCGGCCAACCCGCACTGGGCCCGCGTGGACGACTAAGGCCTAATCACCCTATACGGGTAGGCTCGTGCCCCTCGGTGGGGACTTTTAATGAGCTGATGATGATGATGTACATGTTTCTACATTCCACCCTATTACACGTCTATTAATAATGTTACATTAAAACTCGTATTACACGTGTTCGTGAGATTAATACATTTACATAACAAAGATACATTATCAAATATGTAGAATCAGCAACATTATTAATTTACCGGTATTTATTTCCACGAGTAAGACTCATTATATTATACTCTTTATTGGATTATGTTCATTGAACAATGGAATTCAATTAATTATCTTTCAGAGAATGGAAATATTTTAATCGAATATGAAAACAGTAACCAATATCATATTATTTTAACCTAAAAGTGAAGTCCTCAAGAACGATGGGGTCTTAAGCAGCACGATTAAATGAGTTAGTATGAAAAGATTGACGGATGTTAATGAAGCTAGAGAAGTATCTCAGGACCGTGCAAAGTGGCGCTCTAACATCTCTGCCTATCCCGTTAGGGACAAAGCGTGAGCTTTATTTATTTATTTATCAAAATTATTGAAAAAATATATAAATAAGTATTTTACAAAGTACCTAGATAGAGCTTGATATTATAAAGAAATTTTAACTCATTCAATCGGTCATCAGTCGTGGGCTCACTTTAACCTATCTATTGCGCCACAGAACATGAACACAGTGAGTGCGTAACGTAGCGTACGTAGCGTAACGTAGGTGCAGAAACATTCGTTTCATACCCAACAGGTTCGAACTTGATTTGGATGTGCTTCATGATGAGACAAAGAGTTTATTAGGACTTGCTGCCGAACGGAAAAGCTATCGGCTTAGGTGACAGCTCATCTGCAAAATATTTCACCCTCGGATGATCATTATCAAATTGTAAGGCGGCAACCGTAAAGCCAAATCATGAATCATTCTGGAAATTTACGTAGTAGCACGTCCCCGCCTAATCGTCCAAATCAAGTGTTCGTGTTTGATGACGACGATAATATCGAGTGTCGCAACTAGTCTTAAACTCTCAGACAGCCTTTCCAACACCAGAATTATCATGGGTACTTGCTTGCTTTATTAAAAGTGTGTGTGATATGCGCTTTAACTTAAGGTGTTTTTCTCTTAATTAAGATGTTAAGGTCGTGGCTATGTAGAAAGGTAAATTTAAAACTCGTAAATTTCAATGTAGTTCCGAGGTATACGTCATTCAAGGACATCTTGAAGTTCTCAATATCATACAAGTATCTGAATAGGATTACCTGCTGGTTAGTGTTAAATTTTTTAATACGAGTATGCATGGTTTTATGAAAACCTATGTTTTATATAAAAATATTGAATTTATGATTGACAATGTTTTGAGTACATTACCACATCAAAAATAGTCTGCTTCAACAGCTTTCAAACACCAGAACTTGCGATACCATATCTTAATATGTTATGAAACATTTTGCTCTGATTTTCTGTTACAACAGCCTAACGTTAGTGATTAATTAATGTGTGTGCCGTACACAGTCCGAGTTTCTTGAAAGTTAAATTGAATTCGAACTTTCTAGGTATATTGCCGCTACCACAGGCTACTTCGCACAAAGTAACGACAAATAATAAATTACTTTCTTTTTTCACAGTGAATTAAAATATAAAATACATAAATCACCGAATAATCAAACATGAGTCACCACCTACTAGGTGGTAGACTCTATACTCAGTTGTCAAGGTAGGCATCTCTGCAGTGCCAGATATCGTCCCGTGAAATAGGAGTGTTATGCACTTTTGTGTTTCGGGATGAGGGCACTGTAGCTAGTGAAATTATCGGGTAAATGACACCCAACATCAACAAAGAATAAATCAGTGACTATTTATTTCAATACTGCGCTGTTATAGTCAGGCGTTTCACTTACCAGTAAGGGAGCGAACTGACCATCCTGATTATTTTATCACATATAAAAGCCACTGTCAGTAAGAGGGTGATCTGTAGGTATCTGCTCAAAAGCAAAAACCTTAAAAAAGCAATGTTGATACAAAAGGAACGCCGTAATTTGTTGACATTAAAAAATCCGGACGGTCCAGTGCTCAGATTACATTATATACGTCCGAGAAGATTGGGACGTCCTTCGGCCTAATGACTTGCAAAAAATCACTGGTGGAAGTTGGATGCGGTAAGCGGTGGGCCGGGATATATGGTGAAGAGACATATTTAAAGCTACTACTACTACTAATTACTTTACTTGGTTACTTACATTATACACTAATTTCGTTGCTATAATGAATAAAAAACATATGTGTTTTTTGTGATTTATCATTGGGGAATATAAATTTTGGTATACTATAGTATTATTTTAATTTAGGGTAGCAATAATTATATGACAAATGACGGTAATATAAGTTCATTTCACAAGTTAAGGGTTTGGAACATACACATACTATCTCTATCTGCTGTGAATGATATAAAATTAACCTTATTTTATTCATTACAGACAGAATATGAAATCAATGAACTCAGTTGGATATTCGCCTACAGAAATCTAAGGGATAATGTTACCTTTGATAGATACTTTAGGCATACTGAACCAACTATGTAAGTAAAAATATCTTACCCAATACAGGATGCCCCCTCGGTGTAGCCTGACCGCCGAAGGTCATAACGTGGCCATGATCAGCAGTCACTACAATCAAGGTTTCAGCTGGGTTGACCCGCTCCAAAGCAGCAAGCAGGGCAGTTTCCAATTCCAAAGTCTCGTCGAGAGCTCGGTATGGGTTGTTGTAGTGGTGCGCGTGGTCGATGCGTCCGCCTTTATTGTAAAACATAAAATTTAGTTATATCGGTTACAATGTTACCCATTAATAATTTCAAATATCTAATAATAACTACGTGTACAACATAGGTACGGCGTAATTAGTGATACACTATGTTTTACGTGTTCTCATGGTATAAAAAAACATTTAAGAAAGAACTCCACTCAACAAAAGTAAGCAATACGTGGTAATACGAAGACGGCTACGGCAGCAAACGAATATTAAACCTTTGTAAAATCTTTCTCAAAACTATGGTAACGACTTCATTTAAATAAATAAGTCGTTTCTTAAATGGGAAAAAATAAAATGGGCTTATTACAACACTCATATTATAATCATACAAGAACTATTAACTCCTTTTTTGTTTTAAAGGAAAAGGTTACCTTTTTAAATACATATGTTCATCAGGCCATTCTTACGACCTTAAAATATGTTAAATCTCTAAGTATTTGTATTTAAAAAAAAGGTTCTGTTGTAAAACAAACTGCAATGAACAAAGACACATTAAATGCTACTATAAGCTAAAACATAAATAACAAAGCGATACAAATAGTAAAGACACGATCGTGCTAAAATTGTGTTTTAAATGTTAGATGTATACATGTCACGTAAAGATTCTCGCCTTTATTTTGTGAGCACACAAAATATGTTCAACCTTAAACCGCCAAAGCTTTTGAGGTTGGTTATAAATCAAACAATTACGATGAACAGATATCAAGAAACACACGCGAATACAAAATGATCTCCTGAACGATTTATCCTTCTGAATATTACATGAGAATGTAATACTAAGAGAAGTAAGTCATCACATACCAAAAATACCATTATTACAGTCTGAAGCATATATGAATACTGTAAACAACGACTACACAGCATGTCAATGTTAATAATATTGTAATAACAAAAAAACATTGCGGAAAATGTAAATATCGTGAATAATATGCGTTGAAAAAACCTTTTAAATTTGAAATCATCAATAGATCATTTTAGGTCAGCTCCATATTATATCAAAAAGAGTCACAACCAATTACATTTAGGAGTAATTACTCGATTTATGTACGATATTATAGAATAAATCATTAGAATTATATGTTTAGTGATTTTCTGTTCAATTTATGGCAAGAAGAAAAAGAAGAAGTACCTTCAATGAGCAAGAAAAAGCCTTTGTCGTTCTTCAAAAGTATTGATAAAGCAGCCCTAGTCATATCTGCGAGGGATGGATCGTCTGCTTTAACAGTAGTGCCCGCTGTCGCTCCCTCCTCTGCATCCGCGACTGCTCCTCGCTCAGCATTGAACTCCATATGTGAGTACTCAAATAAACCTATGAGAGAATCAATACAAGTACAGTATTAGTATGGACTTACGTACAAATGAAACAAATCAATAGCGTTCGTTAACAAGACGTCACCATGGCTCGATGGCGTAGCGCCTCGTGCGTTCGGTTTATAATGATTATTATTAAGTATGTTATTCTTAGTTTACTTTATAATTATAATTTAATATTAAAAATAATCGATTACCGACATTTGTTCCAGTTTATTGTTGAATGTAATTTTATAGAACACCTAATAAGCGAAGACTCATTATTTGCAATGATATACTGCGCGAGCCGGAACAGATTAAAAGGATCCTAAAGGATTACTGACGGTAGCTGTTACGCAATACAAATTCGCACCGTTTAAGCCAGGTGGAAATATTTCGAATATATATCGCAAAAATGAATTCATGCGTACACCGCAAGATACATGTTAAGCACGAATTATCTGTTTATTCGTAGGTTTTTGCTTAGAAAGCGTGTTAGTAATATTGTGATGGTTTGAAAGCTTTTTTTATTCTTCAAGTAAGTAATAACTAAACAAATTACACTAATATTTTATAAAACAGAAATTTTTAGATGCGTAAAATTTTTGTAACGAAGTGTAAATCATTGTTCAGCAATAATATTTATTTTTGATTAGAATCAGAAATTAAAGTCAGATTACGCATTATTTCGAAATAAAAGATAAGCCGATAAGGAAATTCATATTTTTTATGAGACATTAAAACTTCAGTCGAAAACTACCTCCCGAACTAGTGGTAGCTTCATTTGACATTCATAAGTGTTCTGTAAGGACCTAAACTGAATAAACACTTTTAATTTTCAATAAATAAAGCTTTTCTTGTAGGGTGTGACTTAGTCGTCCGCTCGGGACCAGTGCGGATTGGCCGACATCACACACAACCTTTGAATCTCTTCGTAGGCGTGCGCAGGTTTCCTCACGATGGTTCTCTCGTCGTAAGAGCGATATACGTATCGTCGCCCGCCATGTCCCAAACGTGCTATATTTGAACCTGCGTTCTCAACAGTTCAATTTTTTTAATCGATCAGTACATAATTTATTAAGCATTATCATTATGTTATTTAACAGTAATGCGTTTATTTGCAATAGAAATTTATCATAATGTGGAATATTAGTCTTATAAAGGTTACAGTTAACGTCGTTCGTTCCTTTTAACATATTAATTTTTCTTCAAATTTTCGACTTCTATTATTACTTTAAATGCAAATTCTTCTACAATAATTTTAAAACATTTGGCTAAATTAATTATTTTTATATTTTTGTTTGCAACATCGTGAACACCCAATTATTGTCAGATTTAAAAAACCTACTAAATATGGACCCAGGCCATCTACCCTAGTTATATTTAACAAGTGAATGTTAGTATGGAATCACTGTCACTCCACAAAATCTACTTACCTAACAAGTAATCAACGGATCGTGGATCCAATTTTGCTAGCTGCTCCCTAGAGTGAATGTACTGCGCCCTAAACGTCGTCTCTTCTTTTCCCTTGCCCAATCTTCAGCTAAATTCCTCCCATCTAACCGCCTACCCTCTCGGTTTGGGTGTTCTGGATCCGGCGTAACTGTAGGAAGGAAATGTCGTCTACCACCCCCCATTATGACCTGAAACATTTTACTAGATTAGGAAATTGGTCGCCAACCTAGTTTTCGTAGTAAACATGTTGTTTCTGACATAAACAAATTCACTTTTCCTGTAAAATGTTCAATACTTTACTATGAAAGTTATTCACATTAAACCGAGTCAATGGTGATATAAAAGTAAAAACAATGAAAGCATATGCAATATATATATATATTAATTTTGACGAGGAAATTTTATAAACAGTCGGATATGACAGCGTTAATTTTGGTAGTTATTTACATATTTTTTCAATATTTAAGAAAAAAAGTAAAAGATAATCTGTAACGTTACAGAAAAATTTAATTAATAAGATTGATGTACCAATTAACATTCTGTTTTCAAAGATTTTGCAATTCAAAGTTGATTTTAAGTGCAAAGATGAATGTTAAAAGAATATCATAACATTATTTTTGCTCCAAAGGTATGAAGTTTCCATTAGCATATTGGCAAAGACGAATGTTCGATTAGATTTTAAATTACGAGTAAAAACTTTATTTTTCACTAGTGGATTTTGTTACAAATATTTTCATGCAAATTCTCGCACTAAAGCTTCTATTCTAATTGTGTAAAATTTTAGTTTTGATGTTGGCCTGAGAATATTTTGTACTGAACTAGAAGACGAATCGAGTCGGGCGAATTGGTACTTTTAAAATCATGGGTCAACCACAATGTTTATCAAATGAAAACATAGTGAAACCAAAAACTGTAATGCAAAAACTTACATTAATACTTCTTCCAGGTTCATTCTCGACCAGTTGCAAGGCGATGTCTTTACAGTCTTTCCTAACAGTGGGTGGGACGCGGCTGTCGTCTTCCCAGTATCTAGACGGCGCGTGCGCATACAAAGCGGCGGGAGTCGCGTGCGTTATCCGCGCTGTGGTCACTATACCACTGGACTTGCCTGTCAAAATAAACTTGGAGTTATATAATCACTAACTACGTGGGTATTTATATGATGTACGAGGGCCTTAGATAAACAATAAACTAACAAAATGCACAATCTCATTCAAAAAGTGTCCGCGTAATAAGTCTGCCCATCGCATCAGTTGGGCAAATTGCATCAAATCACCATGCATCGCATGTTCATTCATAATCACGTTCCTCGCTAGCTACATAGTAATATGTTCGTGCTTTTGATTTTGTACACTTTTTAACACGTTAAGGTTAATGAATATTATTATTCCAAAAATATAACAATAAACGTATTTGTCGAGCGGCTCGGACATGTTTTGGTTGATATTTTTTCGTAATTGTGCTTCTAGTTATTTGTTGATTATCTGAGGTGTGAGCGCAGCACACAACTTTTTGGACATAGTCATTTTTAGGGTTCCGTAGCCAAATGGCAAAAAACGGAACCCTTATAGATTCATCATGTCTGTCTGTCTGTCCGTCCGTATGTCACACCTTTTTTTCTCCGAAACTATAAACACTACACTATTCAATCTATGTAAGTATATGTATTCTGTAAACCGCTATTAGGTTTTGATAAGAAACTTAAATAATAATTAATATATTTTGGGGTTCCCCATACATTGAACTGAAACTCAAAAATTTTTTATCATCGTACAGTGTAGAGCATAAAATATGATAATAAGGTTTCTAATATATTTTTTTTAGAAATTGAATTGTTTGCGCGAGAGACACTTCCAAAGTTGAAAAAATTGTGTGTGGGACACACACAATTTTTACATCAATGCACATCACCAGAGACTCATTCGTTGTTTAGCGTGGTCTAATAAACGGCAAGTGAGACTGGTTATCCATTTTGACTGGTTATCAAACAAGACTTTTGGGGAGTGTTTGGCCATAAAATGTTTATTATGAAATTGCAATTTCCAAGCTGGTTGAAAACATATAGTTAACTAAATTAGAAATGTAACATACATTGTTGGTACGATTTCAATTCGCTTTTATTTAGATATTGACGAAAGCGAGACCTCTACCCACCTTACAATGAAATGCATTAAATTTAAGGTTAGTTGGCACCTTAGCATATAGTTAAAGTAATATATAATTTTAATATATGCGAGTAGATTTTGATCTACACTTATATTTCTGGTATACGACGAAGTTTTGTTGTTTATATTAGTTCCAAGTAATATAAAAACCAATTCACAAAAAAAAAAAACAAAAAAAAATCCACTGTCATTTACACAGCGCCATCTAGCTCCAAGCTAAGCGTGAAGCCTTTGTATAGTTACTAAACAACGGATAAACATACTTTTATACATTTTATAAGATAAACAGGACAACATCGTGATAAATATACTATAAAACCCAAGTATACAATTTTAGATCACTTTGTACATTCTAATGTGAGAATGGTCAGCATTATACGTTACATTACTGCAAATACTCAACGTTCAGAGCGATAAAATCAGCGTGCAAGTACTGAGAGTTAAAACTAACGTGGCTGCGCCCGTCCTGCATTCAGTTAGCGAGAAAACGCAATGTTCTCGCATTAGGAGTGCATCCCGCAGTTAAACCTCACGGATTTTGTGCTATGAAGTCGTTGTTATTTACACTTGGTTTTATCAACACATTCGTATAGTTATTGCCTTTCAAGCTCGTTTTGTTGAAGAGTATTAGGCGAAAATACTCATATGTTTTACGAAAGCGTAGACGGCTGCCCTGCGCTGTATCTTCAAGTACTGAACAATAAATTACATGAAATGTATTAAAATTTTATCAGGAACAAACGATACTACATACAGATCAAGTGATTTTACAGGCATACATGTTACGGTAACCCACCAACCGCCATCTCACCCGTTCACCTATTTGGATGTCACAAAACATATTACACAAGAGCGTATTGCTACATTCCCACATAAATCACGCTGAGCCACATTTAGCTTCAGTAAATTATGAGATTGTGGCATTAATTGCTGCATTTTACGGTCACGTTATACATTTATATTTTTGTAATTCTACCATGAATGACTTTTGTATAACTAAAACCATTAATATGTAATACCAATGACAGTAATCTGTTTAAATAAATATCTTGTAGTTCTTGTTCGAAGACTACATCTTGAGACATGATACACAGGATGTTAAAATATGTTTTCAACCTTTACAAATAAATCCATTTGCTTATACAAATATGCTACTACATCTTATAAAACAGAACTTCACTACACACAATCAATCGAAGATTAACCAAGATAAATAGTATAATATTAAAAAGGAATAGAATACTACAATTGTATATAAAATATATTAACCTTTTAACCAGGATTCCATACACAATAGAAAATATATTGTTTTTTTTAAAAATCCAACAAGGGCGGTTAAAGGTTAAGACCAACCATAACCATAAATACAATATGAGAACGAAAACCGTTTATTTACAAGTTTTATTACACATACACAACACCCAATCATTTCACAAAAATTAAAACAACAACATGAAAATTGCAAAAATAACCTCAAAAGGGTAAACCTGTATATGTGTCTAGAAACTTTCCATACTGACTACACTTAACTTACCAGCTTCGTGTGCCCAGTCGATGAGCGAAGTGACTTTCGAAGTGATGGTGGATGAACAGATGTTAAATCTTCCTCCGGCGTCCAGACCAAGTGTTTCGTAACGCGCTTTTACACCGCATAGTAGCGCTGTAGCACAAGCAGAAGACTCCCCGTCTGGGCGTCTTATTGTATGTCTGAAGAAAATTTAACTAAATAAGCTATCGTCTTGTGGAGCTGGATGAGAAAAGCGGAGGATCGGGATATCTGGCGCAAAATGGGGGAGACCTATGTCCAGCAGTGGACTGCGATAGGTTGAATAGAGAGATATAGAAAGCTATCGTCTTCTCTATCCTTGAAAAATGATCGTTATGTACTTTCGTTTTTCTAAATGAGGCATGGTAGCTAGTAAAGCTACTAGGTATAACAGGCTGACGGCGCAGAGCAGTGTTAATGGAAAATAATAACTACTTACTGTTATTAATTTTCTTTAATAATGCATGTCATAATCAGGCGTATCATTTACCATCAGGTGAGTGCACTGATCGCCCCGTTCACTTATAACAAAAAAGAAATAAAGCAAATTAATATTAACCTTTTAAAACTTTATTATGATTCTTATGTTTCAATGTTGAGTAAATTAGTTTTCGTACATAAAGCATGAGTAGAGTACATACAATGAGCTTTTCTTACAAATTTAATGACCAGCTGATCATAGAATTGATCTTTAATATCTATAAATATTTTGTAATAAAGTTCATGATAAAATGCCAAAACATAAAATAAGTACATATGGCACCAAAAGTCATATGCCTGTAGTAGTATCACGCAATTAGTTATGTTATGCAATGTTAAACAGTGTTGAAGGAAACTAATAACTGTTAAAGCTGATAATAAAAAGTTTCCATAAACCTACGTCTTTCACCCAGGACGTATATGTTAATGTTGTTGGGTCTCTTATACCCGGTAATTTTACAAGCTTTTTAAAAATATTTTAATGCAAACATACTTGCTTGAAAACTGACAAAAGTTATAAGGCAAATACATGTATTATCCAAACAGACTTATTAAGAATATAATACATATAACTCAGGTAATTTAAAAGATCATACCTATAAGTTCCACAATCTAATAAAGAGCCGACGTCCTTCATATAGTTCGCAATCACTTTATACTCGTAAATGTTATTTCAAGTAACTCTGAATCAGGTGTTCTTCTAAGTCACCAAAATTGCCCGTATATCCTAAATAAACACCGCACGTATCGTCCGGAAAGTTTATAAACAGTTCGTATAACTTTAAACTGAAAACAAAATCCCGTTCGCAACTTCTAGATCGACAAAGTCTGGATCCCCTAAGCTGTAAGCTGAGGCGACGATAATGTACTTTAAATGAAAATATTACGTAATGGCCGCAATCGACAAATAACGTTCGATCATTCCGTGGTAGTTCAGCATTTTTATGGCTCTATCCCGTGTTCTTTTTTCATAAAGGAATCATATAAATATTTTCTTACAGTTAAATAAAGTACGAGCTTTTCAAATTTTTCCATGACTATTTTTTGCTGTACTTATCCTGTCATGGATAGAGAACAACGATGCCCCCAGATTGAATAAGAATGAAAAATGTAATCAATTACTATTTAAATAGAATCAGGACTAGTTACTTAGTCAATTTGGTGCTATAAAATGTCTAAATAACATACTTTGGAACTGAATTTTACGAGAGTTGCGATAGTTTTCTGATTCTGCAAGGTTGAGCAAGTAAATAAATAAATATTCGTGAGTATTTTGTATTTTAAAAAAGTGTATATATGTAAATATATAGACGTACGAAGACGTTTTGTACTTTTCTTATCAAACGGGAACATATAATTATTTGGTGTAGAAGATATTAACCATTACACCAAAGGACAAGTATGTCATAGAATTACTATAATTCATAATTATAACTTTATTCAGCGATACGAAGAAGAAAATGACTGTCCTAATTACGTCATTGTTCGTCACTACAACCAACTACAAAGCGTCCCAAATGGAACGTGTCATTTAGCAAATCTAATACCAGTCTGATAGAAAGTTTGATTATTCGTATTTGATATTCAGAATTTGAAATATCTTGCCTTTGAAACGTAATTTTCGGACAATGGTTTTAGTTTGTTTGTCGTGATCCTACGATACTTGTTAGCATTTTGGTATATCTATTCTAATGAATAATTTATCATCTCAGTTGGAAATAAAATGTGAATATTAACCTGTTCTGGATGTATTTACTTTCAAAGCTCGGATTATTTGATTGTTAACAAATTACAAAGCCAACTTTCACTGAAGGCTCATTTTATTCTCATTCCTCTTTGTAATATCTGACAGATACCTGGAGGCTTACCGCTATCTCTTAAAATAGTTTTACAAGATCATAACTTCGCCGTTTCTGGTACAAACATGCTGACATATATTTATAGTGCCCAGAATACCCTTGTCAGCGTAATATTACTCGTATGACTAAAATTATATGAAAACAGGTACTCATTTATGAAGACTGCCTAAACAAGCCATGCAGTTTTATTATGAGACAATAATTTAAAATTATTATCAGAAACAATAATATATGACATACAAAACTCAGGTATCCGTTAATAACTGTACCCTATATCATAGAGAACCAATCACTATGACAGCGACCACGTCTCAGCTTCATAGTTGATAACTTATCAATCATCTTAGTTTAAAGCACTTAGTTATCCATAATAAAAAATACTTGATCCAATATACCAAACGCTGCTCAATCTAGCTGCATTTTCCTACCACCTAAACAAAGGCATTAAAGATTTAACCATTATTTTTTTCTGTGAATACTTTACTGAATGCAGAGTCGTGTTAGAAATTATTACAATGTATTGCTATAACTGTATAAAACTTTGTCAAAATTACCTTAGCCAAGGCTACGGCTGGGAAGATATCCCATGCAAGGTCTGTGTCTTCCCCGGTCTGCCCTCGACGTTGTCCGCGGAGTATTCTAGCTGCGGTCGTGGTGGTCAAGCTCATGCCGTCACCAACCACCAGTATGATGTTCCTGTTATAAATATGTCATGAGTAACTGTTTGGCTAATTTCCCCTACCTTACTCGGATTACATTGTAATGGATTCTTCGCACTCACATTCCTTCTAAATAAAAAAGGATTTACTGTCTCCCAGAGACATTTTGACGAATTTCTAACAACTATTCATCTGATGGTTAGTGGTACCGCTACCCAAGGGCACACGGTACTTTAAAGGAGCACAGAGTACGAAGCCAAACTTTAAAAAGTGCGAACGATAAGGAAATATAGAAATGGAACGAAGATTTCAGGCCTACAGTAACTGTGTACTAACTAGGCAAACCAGCACACATCTTTTCTCATAAAAATATATTAATATTATTTATATATAAAAATATTTAATATTTTTTATACATTTTTATGATTGATATTTATACAACCGCCGTCATATAACACAGTAGATGAATTATACCATCGCCTTGCACAGAGTTCAAAATAAAATATTATTAAGGTAAATCAGTTATTTCAGAGTCCATTTGACCCAGGGATCGGTATATAAATACGTTTTCAAAATTTACATTATAAATATTCACTATTCCAATCCGTTAGTTTGACTTCTAATCTCATAGTATCCTTTTAGGGTATTCATTGTTTGACCAACTATATTAGTAATGCCATTATACAATTGATAAAATACTATGGTATTAATGTTTGCCACCTATTCCATAAAATAGGATGCTAACTAAATAAAATACCTTAAGACCTAAGTGGTATCTTTGAATTAGGATTTTGGGAACAAAAAATAACAATTGCTTTAATTCACAAATAAAATCCAACCAGGAATGCGTTAAGTTCTATTCGGCACACTTCTCTCCGAATATAGATCATGCATGGCACATCAAATGAAGAGTTTAAATAAAATAAACAAATAAATAATTTGAAGTATCAACGAAACAATTTATTGAACAACAATTCAATGTTATGCTTGAGATTGTTCGCATGTATTTTTAAAGAAACGTAAGTGGCGAAAACATTGTTTAGAAATATGGCAATCAATTAAAATCCTTTTACACATTTAATATTACCAATGTACACTCACCTGCTTGTAAAATATAATGACATTTTATGTTTTGCTTCCCGTTAACAGATTAATTTTGATTTAGTTCATAAAGTGATTAAAAAATCCTTGATAAATAAATGAATCTTTGTTGGGTTAGGAAACATAAACTTGGGACCAGCTTCGTATTTCGGTTCCCAAGCCATGTGAGACATCATGCTGAATAATAATCAAGGATCTAATAACCTACCACCATTCTTTACCTCATTAAAAATTATTTGCAATCAGTACCCGCTAATGGATGAGTCTCCCTTGATTCTGATAACAGCTATATGCAATGCCATGGCTTATAAGTTTTATCACTCAACCTGAATATAACGTCCACTTGAATGGCACAGAAATTTTCACAGATCATATGCTATGGGAATCTCGAGCTAGGTGCTCAAATCTGTATTAGTGAGTGTTGATAACTAGCATTGATTGTTGAAATTGAGCACAGACCGAAAGCTCATCATGCATTCCGAACGCACGGTATCGAAGGGATTACTTCTTCAAACATCCTTTAATTAACTACTGTGAGAGTTCCTTAACTTGTTTGTTCATGAAACGCATTAGCTGCTACGTCATTGATCCTCCATTCTAACGTGGCTATACATTAATGTATATAATATAAAGAACTATACCGCCATAATTTCTATTGTCATGCTATAATTGTCCGTCAAATTCACAAGGGAACGTGAATGAAATGAGCAAGTAGAATTTGAATGAACTTCTAACATTTTGATAAGCTTCCAAATTGGTGCCTTGTCGAACAATTGGCCAGGTAACTTAGGTGCGACCCTCGGAGGGTCGACTAGGGAATGTTTGTTAATCTTTACCCTCCTGACTTGTTACAAGGTAACCTAAATAATTGGATTACGTCTTGATGGAATATAATAAGCTAGTATTATTCGAAATTTGGATAATATATTTTTACATAAACCTTATTTTTATTTGGATATCTAGCCCCGGGATACTTGTGGTTTGGATGCTTTTTATAACTATATAAGGAATAAAACATGAACAAGGTTCTTTCAAAATCCAAGAGCTAATAAGAACTTAACAATATAATCATCAATTAAGTAAGAAAAATAATACAAAACAAATTCTGTTTGATATAATCTCCACAATTATCGGCTACGATTAGTATTCTTAACACGAGAGCACCCCGTTCAAAATGTTGGTTCTATTTTTTTAGCGCAAAATACAAGGCTTTTTTATACATTGCTCGAATTTTTATCGTGAGCATAGTTTATATGAGACGCTTTTTCTAAATCGACGTTCTTGTATTTCAGCACGTTTAGTTACGATTAAGTAATTTTATTTAGAATAGTATCATGAAATTCCTATTGATAGGGCCTGTAATTATGTTTTATGTTACTGTGTAAGGGGCATTAGATCATTTACGTAAGCTATATGCTTTTTTTCCCAACAGAATATATATAATAATACATTTTAACAAATACTTATTTAGGATATATTTTTCTTTTAATAATAATAATAATAATAAATCATTTATTTCAGACCAATTTCGATCCATAATTGTGTTAGTAACATTGAACTTATAGAATATTATATTTTAAATATTTTGTTTTCTATAAAAGATATCCACCAATCATAAGAAAACGTCCTTTAGAATATAAATTGTAAGTAAGTATGATTTAGGTACCTATTAATGGTTTTAACCATTCATATGAGTACCTACACTTCATTTTTTTAATCTACTTTAGTGTTAGATGTATACCAATTTTAAATGTAAAAACAGTGTCGAAATATATCGCTACGTACTTCATGATACGTAATCAAAGTTTTTAGCACCCACCAGAGACGACAGATGTTAGGTGTCTAATACCCAGTCATTTTATTAGCTACAGTTCCCTTATCCCGAAACACAGAAGTGCAAAACACTACTATTTCACAGGACGATATCTGGCACTGCAGTGGTACCTACCCAACGACTCGGTACCGTCCGAGCTTGCTTGACGTTCATAACTAAATCCTGTTTTCACATTTCAACATCAACTTTGAGTTATAGTACAACAAATAAAACCATGCAGAGCTTTTAACAAGTGGGAAATACTTACTTTGCAACTGGGTTTTTATCAGCAGCGTATTGTAGACGTTTTTGAAGCGTTTCTTGTGCCTGAGTGTACCAGTAGTGGCGATCTGAACAGATATAATTTAAAATTAGAAATGCTTCATATATTTAAAATGATGGGTGAGTGAACTAAAAAACTTTTTATATAAAATATCTTAAAAAAAACTATAGAAAGACCCTTTATCTCCATAGCAATGCTTTACGAAAAGGCTTGACTTTGCAGTGTGACGTTATTGACTGATGATAATACGATTAAAATATAAATATAGCCGCTTTTAGAACCTTAAGACTTCTTCGTTTCTCTTCGCTATAGGATTATATAAAAAAAAACAGTTTATCCGCTACTTTATATAGCGTATAAATATACAGAATAAGCGGGGACAAATTTTATTCTAATTTTCGACCATCATATTCATCATACATTCTGAGCCTAATTCAACCTGAAGTTGTACCGGTACAAAAAAAATACAGTTGGATTGTAAAGTATTGTATGTCTTTCAATCAAGGAGCTGTATTGGCCTTAAGCAATTGAAATGTAATTATATCTCTCACCATTTCTGCTTATGAATAAGGCTCGCAGATAAAGAAAGGAAAAAAAACATCCTGCATGATCAACAGAAAATTTTGAATAGCATTTATTTAATGGAGTAGTTTATTAAATAATTAGAGGTATTTTAATGCTTCTTAAGGCCACTAATATGGACTATAATGCAATAATAATAAACTAGGTACTCGTGTAATATGATTCATTAGGAATTAAATATCATTCTTATCTAATACGCACCGTATGTTTCCTTCACCTCCGCCTTCATCGGCGCCGGTGATAGCACCCCCGTACTTATGGTAGACATCAGGATAATCACGCAGCACCAAGCACTCATGGTTAACAAGCCTCATCGGTGCTGGATGTACAACACCAAGGCTACTGAGTGACGTCACTTTCGTTGTAAACTTAAAATAATACCTCCTGCTTCACTGTCTTCTGACATGCCAATACCTGGAACCAAATGGCTTGCGTTAGTTGCATGTTCAATATTTTAAAAATTGAGCTTTTATTACGTGTTATGAAATATTGGCATACAATGATTCTGTGACGGTGTAAAATGGAATTCTATCCTGCCAGAACAGTAATTAATTTGGAGCAAAAAGAGCACTTTCTTAGGATATTAATGCAAATATTTTTTTTAATAACATAGCTAGGGTATGATTGATGTTGAAATCTTGGTATGTTCTTTAACTAAATGTACTACCGAAGTATGAACTCCCTCTTACCCTTTTGATAACGAGTGAATCCTGAGCGTAACTGGTTTACGCTAATCCAGTACTTATGCATCTAGAATGCTTTCAAAATCGGCACATGTTTCAATTAGAAGTCGATAAATTTGCTTTGAAGTTTGACTTTAAATAAATTTGGGATCAATATCTATAAATTCACTTCTGAAGATCTGTTTTTATATTTATTTAGAAGCAGATTTTGGACAGTCTATATGCTAAATAAAAAATATATAGTCATAACGCTTTACCCACTTACTCTCAATGTACTGTGTTTACAACGTGGCTGTTGATGTGAAGATGCTCTTATTAAATTCATTCTTTAAATTGTTTATTTATTATTTCGATTACTGTTATATTATTACAAGTATGCAAATTAATTAGTTAAAAAAAATCTACAAAATAAACTACAAAAACTTTTTAAAATCCTATTCCTTTAATTTCAGTCAGGGTATAATAAAGCTGTTTTTTTTATAAAACATATTTGGAAGTATATCAAGTTCTTGTTGTTGAGTTGAGAATGAAGTTTGGGATGTCTAAGATAAGAAAAACAAGAACGAGGGACACAATCAAACAGAAAACTTGAGTCTGACAATAAGAACACTCCTTTTGTACGATTTGGATACTGTATACTAGCTTTTATATTTTGACGCAACGCAAAATATGATAAGCTTCACAATTATTGCTCCTGAAGCAGGTTTTCTAAAGCATATTATCTTTGCCTATTTATTTATTGAATTTATCATAAAATATTGTCAATTAAATAGAACCACCATAATATCTTTGAACAAAATTAAAGATGGGTTTGCCAAAAATAAATACGTATATGTTTAATATTACGAATTCTCGGAATACACTCCGGAGAGATCGTAAAACGATATTCAAAGGGAACAATGTGTCTCGGATTGCTGTACTTATTTTCAAAGGCCATACAATAATTTCGCTGCGAACATACTCAATGAATATTACGACAAGGATAAAGGCCAAAGTTTAATATTGTTTATGATTTGATGCTCGAAGCCAAACAGAATTTAGTTGATTTGTCGAGATAGGATTGGCAAATGTTTGAATGTTGAAAATATGATAATAAGTAGCAAACTTTTCAAACGAAGGAGGAACAAGAAGGTATCAAGATCCCGGTTCAATTTCAAAAGCATATTTACGTTGTTTTGTGCAATTAATTATTATCATCTACCTATCAGTCCTACGGTAGGGAGACACGGTTATGGGGAGTTTGGGCTGTTGCTCTCAACGCGGGTCTGAAGCGGATTGATGGGTGTGCAATTAATTAATATATATGAGACGAATATTTCAATGGACAAGACAAAAGCTTAGCTGGGCTATATCTGCTGAAAATTATTATAATTGTCGAAGATAATATACAAACTCGAACATTCTAATGAGATAAAGCATCAGCTGTTGGATATTTAATAATAGATCTACGTCAACATCCATTATTAAAAAGAGTCCCTAATAAATAATTTGGGCAGCCTAGCATGCCGAGAGAAACCCTTTACGTCTATAGTTCGAAGATTATTGTGAATTATTTATTGCTCAAAGTTCACACTAGAAAGGGACAAGGATCATGAATTTATGGGATCAGTGTTAGTTTAAATGTTTCCTTTGTTTAATATTAAGGTAATCAGAACATATACTCATCTCCGTAAATCCATCTGAAAATCAAATAGTTTGTGTAACGGATACTGTTAAGTAACGTCAGCAAAAACACCGCAAATAATATTTGAGTTATTTTTTTATACATTTTGATACAGTGCATTTCTAATAAAAAAGGATAATAATAAATAATAAATTAATAATAATAAAAAATAAGATAATAAATTAAGGAGTCATTGACATTAATATGACGCAAGAGTTTTCATTCTCAATTTTATATAACATTACAATTTATTATATGCATATTTAAAACAACTCCTGTAGAGATACTTTTTACCAAATGCGAACACCAATACAATTTAGCACTTATCAATGTAATGTATGGAACGTGAAGAACTCTCCTATGGAGTATTTTTGGATACTGATAATTAAAGCAATATTTTTTTGTTAACTCTGCATAAACCCGTCAAACGATACCATAGATGTAAGGTCACTTAAACCTACTTCTTTCACAAGCTAAGCCTATTTCTGTAACAGAGAACACAACATTGTTCATGACACGGAAAGGAATTTGGTAACTGCTTCAAATACCTGCCCAAGCGATATGCTATCGAGCATAATATATAATTAACAAAATTAAAACAAAATGTTTTGCTAGCTGTTGCGCTCAATGCGGTAACAAAAAGGGTTGAGGGTAAATGGTCACACTAGAAGGGAAACCTTTTGACGCAACTGTCTCAGCATTACGGCTTTGTCTATTGGGAAAACAATATTCCCTTGTTTTGATATAACCTAACACAATGTTTGAATATATACGATGTTCATGTAAATTCAAAGCGTTTATAATACGCAACATAACATTTTATAGTAAGTAACTATGTAGTGTTAAATTCGTAAATAAAATCAAATTATATTCATGCACTTCAGATTAAACGAGTATGAACCTAATTTTTTAGAGCTTAGAGTAATTAACAAAGGAGGTATAAAGCAATTAGACAATCAGCACAGGTCCAACAAAACAAAGTAGTGTCTAAATCCCCTATAGGCATTACTAGATGATTTCAGCATTGCTTGGTCCAGCAATGCTCCCTAAGTTATCCAGTGGATTGCATTTTTTCCCCGCGGTCTGGTAGTATTATACGTACTGTTGGGCGGAAAAGAAACGACCAACGCTACCCATCCCTGATCAATTGAAGAGTGTTGTCACATCACAAATATCTCTTCCTTGATATTAGCATTGTGCGTAGGAAACTTTCATAATGTAACACTAAGATTTTATCTACTAATAAATGTTATTTAAAGTTTAAGAATACATTATTATCGTAACTTTATCAGAAAACTCTCTTTTTGAATCCTACATGGAACACGAATAGTAGAAATTGTAAGCCGATTTACAAATTTGTTAAGGAAATTATTTCCCGTTGAAACATCTGACTCCAGTTTGATTTTATATACGATTTTTGTTTCCTATAACATTATAATGATATACAGTATCATCATCATAGACTGCAGCCATGTAACCGAGTTATTAGTATAGTATGAACTGTTTTTTTATTTATAGTTTGGTTCATGAATCATCGGCTACTGGCATTTGGGACTTTTTATCGTCTTGTAGGTGGCCATTAAAATATTTGTTAGCCACATACACATATATCATCTACCTTTGTAAAATGATTTACACTTTGCTAATTTTAATTTTACAAACAATGACTCATTTGTATTTATAAGTTCAGACGAATTTCCTGATTTATATGAATTCCTACTGCGTGACATTTTCTATAAGGCTTAAAGGCTAATTAAAAGTTGATCCATTTCCTTTTGTCCACAAGGATTAATAATGAATTTCGCCTTTGTCAAACTTGGATTTATTTGGCGATGGATCTTTGTCATGCGTCTCTAAGACTTGTTTACCATGTTGTTGGTAATCTTAATGTTAATTAAAACATCTTTATTTTTTCTGAACAATACACAAGTACAATAAGGCTGTATTTAGACCATCATTATTAATTCTTATACTAACTGAATGATGCCCATATAAGTAGACGTTAAATCCATTGATATACAAAGGCGTTAATATTTTTTGTTTCTCCGTGGTCCAGTAAATATAGTATACTGCTTCAATCGCTGTGTGACCCAGATGTCGTGGATTGGAATACAGCGGGGAAAATATCCAAAAAAAGAAGATTCCGTGCTTTGGAAGGCACACTAAGCTCTCGGGCTAGGCTACTATCTAACAAAAGTATTCGTTATCACCCACTAATCCGCCTAGGGCCTGCGTGGTGAGTTACAACCCGATTTCTCTATAGCTGAGGTGAGTTGCAACACAATTGCCTCATACCTGCAATGGACCGTTACAGGTTGATAATGATAATGAATCAAATAAGTTTATCTGAAACCCTAAGGCATATTTTTTTTATTGAAAACATGCAATATGGAATATATTTATTGTTCTACTTTAGCTGAGAAACTTTATTTTTTCATAGAAAGCAATCGAGATTACGGTGCTGACCCATGGAAATCACAACTCCGAATAAGCAACACTGCACTGCCAACACTTAAGCCTGTATTGTAGGCCGAGACTCAAGCATTAATATTTAATTAGATAGAGCTATTTGTCGTATATAGCGCTTATCCTTTCTAACTGAATTTAAGTAAAAATCATCGTTGAGTCTCGTTTAAGAATTCGGGCATTAGATTGTAGGAACAGCGGAAATGTTATAAAGGCAGGTAAGGAGGGTTTGTGCCTTTAGTGATCTCGGACACTCGGAAAAATAACGTAAAGAGCGGTTAAGGTTTTATGTAAGGCCGTGGGAACACTCCGGTCGAGTCTGTGGAGAAGTATGACTTTCTCACACTTCCTCATTCTTTTAAAATTATTTTCAGTAATGTTTATATTTATGAGCACAGACCCAAACTCAATTGCAAAATGTTAAAAGATTAGACAATTTACACCGGACGATAGAAATGACAATATCTACCGGGTTCACCAATTTTATGCGATCAATAATAGCATTTGAAAGGTTTCAAGAGTCAGTCATACGATTTAAAGAGCCATTTAGCCCTTTCTGTGAATGCTGATTTTGGAAATGTGACTGTATTTTACTAAGTTGAAACTTTAATTGTTTGATTCTACTTGAATTAAAAATAACCTTACTACGTCTATAACAATTCTAAATTTTGAACTTGGATCCGAAGTTTATCTTACAGATTCTGTGAAGAAATAAAAATAGTCCTTAATTTGTAGACAGAAATCTCGACTAAGTATTTATTTAAGTTAAACGGGGGAATCCTCCGTTAGAGCTGAACTTAACTTTCAAAGTTCTCTGTAGATTAGGATAGATCAAACTTAAAGATGAAGTATTTCAAGTGCGCTTTTGAGTCTACCTTTGAAGTTACTCTGCAAAGAATGTGTAATAAAGAATTATATTCGACTCTATGACATATTTAAGCTCTGTATTCACAAATCAATTGATGAAAATCAAAATGGTTTACTTAAGTGTTTAAAATGTGTAATGCCATAAATATTTTTATAACGTCCGTGACTCTGATTATGACGATACCTACACCAAACTAGGTAGTTCTGTTCAATTTACGTTAGTAATGTACGTTTACTTTTGAAATGTTCAGATAACCACTCAGCTTTTGCGAATGTATATACCTTCAACACGTAACAATATTATCTGTGGTAGCAATCAATATGAACTTCCAAAAGTGTTTCACTATAGCCACAGCTGCTACATCAGAGATTATTTCTTGTTAGGGATTAATTCTTAAATGTCCATTCCTAACCGAGCTAACAGATACAAATTTAAAAAGGGATAAATCTTATTTTTATGATTTAATTGATTTGAATATTCGGTGATGACGCTGCGGGACAAAACTAGTCATTGTACCATAGATTTGGGACTACACTTTGAAACCATTTATTGATACTAGTTACAAACACTCCCTCGTAAGACTTGAAAGAATGGCCCATTGATGTTAGGTGGTATATGTTAGGTATGAAATATATATTATTGTAAGAAAAGAGCGTCGATGGCTTTCGAAATTATATGTATGTTGTCCTACGCTGTTGCGGTGGAAGAAATCTGCGCACACGAGGTCGTGCGTGAAGTCGACCAATCCGCACTGACCCGCGTGGACCACTAAAGCCTATACACCCTATACAGGAGGGCTCGTGCTCGGTGAGGACGTTTAATAAACTGATTATTATTGAATGAAATAATTAGTATGAAAACCCAAAATGTTTGCACAAATTTAAAATCTTCATTTATTATCTGGAAATTTTATGTTTCATCGTCACGTACGAATTTTTGAAAATATAATTGCTTGTTACTCTACAGATCCGAATTCTGATTTACAAATGTATACTTTTTCTTTTTTATATTGTAACGACTACTTAATATGCCGTAGCTTCAAAAGTAACAATCATAGAAGCTAGTTTCCCAGTTTACATAATTCAAGAAAGTACATATAACAATTTGTCATCATTACCTACAGCTATTACCGGGTCATTTGAGCCAATTTTGAATAATAAACAGTGACCGTATTAAAAACTAAGAATAACATAAAAAAATGCTGCATTGCTCTTTATCACGCAATGTTGATATAATGAATATTTTGTTTTAAAAAGACGTGAACTAGAATGTGTGAAAGTGGATTACGTAGAATATTGAACTAATGCTGCAAGGTTTGTATGAGAAAACTATTCTATGAATTAAGAAGCCCTATATATATAACATAACTCCTCTACCTACTTCTAAAATTGAAAATTATTTTAATTGCTAATGTAAGAAGTTGAGGCTTCAATTTTATTAAAGTCAGGAAAATAAAAGCTTTGTAAATCAATTGAAAGGTTTTTGTGTAATACTTAATTTAATTAGTGTATCAACCAATGGTTTCCAATCAAAAGTGGCACTATCTCAAAGAGACGTAATAAATATACACAGAAGAAAAAAGTCTTGTACAGTCCCGTACTGTATGAACTTATTTGATTTCTCTTTTTTGTACGAAATTTTTGATTACTTTTGAATGACCTTTAATCTTACAATACGCAAATGGTCCCGCTGGCTGACAGTTCATTTAATTAACGGCCAGATGGACGGATAAACTTTTTAATGAAATATGCTTCTCTGCTCTATTATTTTGATTGCATAACACAACATATTATAATTTTTTTTTAAAATTTGGGTATCCAAAATTCACTTAACACATTATAATCTTCATGA
The DNA here is from genome assembly GCA_019425675.1 of Leucinodes orbonalis. Taxonomy (NCBI): domain Eukaryota; kingdom Metazoa; phylum Arthropoda; class Insecta; order Lepidoptera; family Crambidae; genus Leucinodes; species Leucinodes orbonalis. The sequence continues at coordinate 203,991 of PQWD01004093.1, forward strand.
AAAAAGTATAAACTGCATTAAACAACCTAAGTATTTAGAAAAACTTACCTAGTTAAATTATTTTAACCTTCTACTACACATAGGTATTTAATGTTTTGCTCCAGATATCCGGACACGAAACATTATCTAATAATAAATTGATTAGTTAAAACACATAGGTGAAAATTCTTTTTAACACTCATGCAAATTGTATTTTTTTGCGTAATCAATTGGCAGCCCAATAAAGAGCTTTAAGTCTGAGAAAATAAAATTGTATCCTCATTTGCTGTGCAAGAAGTGAAAGAAGTAATTTTATCCGCTTTCGGTGACTGAACTGATGTATTGCCTAAGGAATGTAATGGCACTCTATTCAACCATATATAGCATTTACCACATGGCTTATCAGGACAGTGTTCTGGTTCACACGCCTCGCAGTAACAACCTCCAACTGCGCGTTTATAGAAGAACTGCATTTACAGAATAAACGTAGAAATAGAAATTTAAATATTTTTTTTTAATTCTAATGAATGAACGTATTTGAGGCAATTTTGGATTTTGTGGTCTAGCTGACAATGCCCACTGCTAAACAAAGGCCTTTCAAACAACATTAACTATATAAACAGGAACAACATGATAAATAGTGGTATTATTTTATGGCTTTTTCAAATTTCAATATTTACGTTACTTATTCCGTTAAAAAAATTCGTAATGGCTTTCTACTAAGTGCTCAACTTAATAAGAACTATCCGATATAACGTCAGGTATATACATCCATTACTATCATAAGTTATTCTTACACACAGATTCTATTTATAAGCTTTATCAATATTAAGCAAAAAAACATTACTTAATCAAGTAATATCGTCCAGATAGTAAATCACAGATAAACAGACATGATCTATGCGAAAACATAATCCGAGATATTTGTCTGAAAGATTGCCTTATAATAAATATAAGGGTATATGTTTACGTAGGTTAAACAGTAAATCTGTGACATAATCATAGGTAATGATGTGTAACTCTTACGTAACAAAACATCGTCGTTGTTTAAAAATCATACATGGGTAGTTTCTATTTACTTATTTAAATTTTGTTTGATATACCAACGAGTAATATGATATTTTTTTTATTATCGAGTAACGGAATAAGTATAAGCTAATATTCATTTAAACTCGTAATATTAGCTGCACATTCTTTTACAAAGCGATGTATGGTTAAAATATTCTTTGTAATTCCTTAAGATACAAATCAATCTATACAGCCTTTGTTTTACATGTGTCGTTTAAGAAAGTGTATACATAATGGTGAAAATACTTTTTGGTTTTGATAAAAAAGTATGAGTATTTAGGTAACTTGAGTTCCCTGTCTTTAGTTTAGAATATTATCATCCCTGATGCTCCTTTAGCACAGCTAGATCCTTTTCTCGTTAAGTGACTAAGCATGTGAACTAAACCCGCAGTAAATGTCCATGTCTCAGCTTCGTATATTAGTAGAGCATGGCGCATTGCTATGACTTTCGCATTGAGTCGAAAAGCCGGCCATATAAAAGTCCTATGGATCAGATACTTTAACGACTTTTTGATTATAGTATGAGAAACCACATAACTAAAGGTCGACAACTCTGAAAATGCCTGATTTTGCCCGCATGCAAAATTATGACCTCACTTCCGGTTGTAATTTCAGACGTTGTTATTATAAATCATAAGATAAATGCATAATTTTATGATTTTGTGATTAATAAAAATTGTTCATGTATCTCATTCATAGAACTTTTATACGACTGGCTCTCGGACTATTAGTATACAAACCTTATGTACCTACCACCTTTGTATAAATGAAATTTTGTCGAATTGAATTTAGTATTATAAATCCTTTTGCGGACACAGATATATCCAACTGAAAACATTGTGTTCTTTAATCTTTTAGATTTTTGTTTTTGTTTTCGTTAAAGCTCCAATTAATGTAACTATTACAATATTTAAGAAGACAGTTGCAACCTACATTTGACAGTATTCAATAATTGACAAAAAGAGTTAACTTTTTATAAGCCAGCAATAAAACTGTTTTCAATTGCAGATGCGTTGATGCAGGCAATTGTATGTAGGCTTTTACTTTTCAATCACAACGGCGTTTAGGTCAATAAAATTTCAATAAAAATGTTTTGCAATACTCTCTTTTTTGCATCAATACTTAATCAATAGTATAACATTTCTCATAATAGAATTAAGGAATGAAAAAAACTGAATCGCAAAATATATTCACATTCTAAAAATGGAATGACGCATGTTAGAAAGAGCTGCATATTTGGAAAAAATGATTTAGCGTGGGTACCGTAATCCTTATTTTTAACAGACTTCAAAAAAGGAGATGGTTATTCAATTTGACCGTATATAACATGTTTTTTTTTCTTTGTTCGTAGATAATTATCTTCGTCGCATATGAACCGATTGTGATGATTTTTTGTTTATTTATTAATTAATGGTTGAAAAGAAGATTTTCAAAGGTGGTCCCTTTAGTTTTAACTATTTACCCAAATTATTATTTAACCATTCCTATTAAGCTTCAAAATTCTTTTTTGTTTTTTAGTTTACTGGTTTGAAGTCGGTATTTTTTGTTGAAAATATTTTTTCTGATAAATATGTCATTCCTTTAAACAAATTTTCATTGCTTGGTAGGCCTGACGCTGAGTGTCCCAGTTAAGTATACAAGTGTGCTATGCACTGCGTTTCGGAAAGAAGACATTTTAATATCTAGAAGTACTTAATACGAGTATTACCGTTTACGTTTGATAGCGAGAGTGAGACTGCATGGCTAAATAAGGAACCTCTTAAAAAAACATCTTTTTTTTTTCATTTCAAGTAATTTTATTCATTTTAACTTCTGTTAGAGCTAATTGGCTGTAATCTTATTTGCCCTTAAGTAAAATGATTCAGTCACCAACAAACCTCTAACATTTTCGTTTTCTTTAATATTATTTGAAATCTTCTATTTCTTCCTCCTAAGAAAAATTAAAAATAAGTACTAGTATAAATAGCAATAGGGTTAGCTTGAACGACTTGTATTATTACCTTATCTCTACTTCCGTATAATGGGAATATATCCGAGCTATCTATAATCTCATACGTGCATATTGGAATATCAATTTGCTTATCGTAGATACTTGCACTCAGCTCTTCGTCCTTTCAATATGCAAATGAGATGCACTGTGAACTATTTATGTAATTTAGGCAATGTAGATGATTTAACTTAATTTCTATTTAGTCAGTGTTTTCTAAGTGATACTAAATGGGGAAAATATATCCCCGGATGCACGGGTAATTCATCAAAAATATTATCATTACATTGAAAAAGGTATTGATTTACCTTGTCTCTTTTTTCCTTAAGCTTAACGCGCAGCCTAGCAAAAGGCATACTTGTAGACATATTTGTTACCAGTTATCCTAGTATCCCGCCCTTTTTAGTTATTGCACAATTTAGGTACAACCAAAAAATATAAGTCGGTACAAATGTGGACATAATATAATGTACACTAAAACATTAAGGTTTTTTCGTTGCACTACAAATTCCTTAAATAACACAAACCTATATATACGATAGCGCTTTTACACCCCCATTTAAAATTGGATATAGTATTTTTCAGATTAAGATGTTAAGTTCATTTGGAAATAAATGCTCAATATATTAATAATGTTTTGTGTATATCGGTATTGTTGTGTGTTGATTTGTTAATTTGATGTTTTTTGTTATGATAACTAAGCTTGTATCTATTAGTCTATTTATATCTATTAGTGCAATAAATAATTTATTTTTCTAAGTATTTAACCAGTTTTTCCAAATTGAATTTCTATAAATTAAAGTCTCAACATTTCAACGATGCTTTATATAATTTAGCAGAATAGTCGATAGAAAAAAAACCTTGTAACTATTGCATTTTCTTCCATCTCTGAATAACATTTATTGGTGGAAAGTCATACGAGTCCTGTATGTAGATATTAAATATATTGCGTCATACAGTAATAATCGCAATATACTACAACACGTATATAAATCAGAACATTATAGTGTAGGGACACATTGTAAGTTTGAATGTGCATGTCAGCAGATTTATTACGAGCCGATGTATGATGAACGCCGTCAGTTGCTGCGCACTGACCGGCTAGTGTACTAGGGTTTAGCTTTGGGAATAAATTAATTTTATTCGGTACCTCTTATCTTTCATTATGGTCAGTGCAGGACAACTCCCGGTTAGTGTCAGGACCCACACGTAACACGATAGGAAATTTTAAAGTAATATAAACGCTGGTAGATTAGTGAACACGCATAAAGTTATTACAATAGTTAGTTATTTAATATAGGGCATGGCACTATAATAGTTACATCAGAATTCCCTGATATCCTATTATTTACGTTTAGATAATACAAATTAAGTAGGAGTGTAATGTTGTTATAAATTAATTTCAATGCATGTGCTGACATTATTGCAAATGAGATTAAATGGATTCATTTCATAGTAATCTATGACAAATTCGTAAATTTAGTTTATTATTAGTATTGGGCATAACAGATAATTGCATGTTATTTATTTTAAGTTATTATATCTCTTTAGCGATAAATAACTTCTATGACACATTTACACGGTTCACTAAGAAACTGATAGTTAAATATCTCTGTTTAATCTTGTTATGTTTTACGCCATAGTATTAATACTATCCAGCTAATATTTCAGATGCGACTTTATTAATGATTCTCTTTGACTTCTAATAGCAATCAAGTGGTCAGGTTTGTGCTATAATTCAAAAGATTTATAATAAAAACTAGAACTAGAAATAATTTCTAATTAGACTGGCTACTAGTCTATAAGCAGTACTGATTATCAATCTTGCATGAAGATAAACCCAAGTTAAGGGACAAGTTTTATGTTAAATAATACAGAATTAATAGGTTCGACAGCGTACACTTCTTTTATTCACTTATATGGGCCACAAAAAGGAACACAAGAAATATTTTCGAAACAAGAACCTTTGTAATAATAGAATCAGTCCACAGAATGCAATCGAGTCTCCAAAGTCTGTAATCTATTTTCCTCGGGGATATCCGCGAGATCGATCACCCGATCATGAAAAAATATTGAACTTTATGTCCACTACGACGTTTTTGCTTAGTTACTGAAATGATAAGTCTAGGACTTATAGCTCGCTCTGTAACCGGGTAAACCTTTCGATTGCTTAGATCGTCAGATATAAAAAAGAAGTGTAAGCGTACAGATATGAAAGAAAGTGTAATGCACTTATGAGTTTCGAGAAAATACTGTAGCCAGTGAAATTACTAGGTATTGGAGACCTAACATTTCCCCTCAGGAGACGAGTGAAGGACAGTGTTGACGAAATATATAATTTAAACTTATGTTAGTAATCGATTTCCTTTAACAATGCATCTATGCAAGGGGAGGATTACCACTTTAAATCAGGTGAAGGAACTTTTATTCCTTTTTATTTCATAAGGTGGAATAAAAGTAGAACTGAATCTAATGTGAATATAAACTTGGAAGAAAAGTCTGTTTCTTTTAAGTGGGTAGGTATAAAAATAACACAAACCCGTATCATGTATTGACAATTTATGGTTTTGTGTTTTGGTTCGTTTGTAAATAAATCCAAATAATAACTTTCATAAACATATTTTACTAAAATGTTTAATTATGTCATCAGTATCAATATAATACACGACACAATACAAAATAGTAATTAATATATTATATGAGTAATTGGAATAATGTAGTTTGCAATGTTTAATAGAGATATTCAGTGGTTTGCGGCTCTCATCAACAATAACCTCGCAAACCTTTTTGGGCCATGAAATTTGAACTCACGTATGCATTTTAAATTTCTGAAGCTAATTAATTAGTGGGACGTTTTGACATGCCTCAAATGCTCAAATTATATAAATACAATCGGAAAATGTGTTAGTAAGCGATAACTAAATAACTTAGATCAATTATCAATTAATAATTACACTGTAGCTTAGTTTACTACGTGGTAGAGTCGATACTGAGTCCGTCCTGTACAATATCCGCTCGAACGTAGCACGTGCATAGTCAATAGATTCATCCCGTGCTACGCAAGACCGCTTACAACATAAATAGATGTTTGTTGTGTCGAGACGAAATTGAAAGTCCAAGCGTCAGCTAAGTCTGGTCTCGCTGAAGTAGTAAAATGGCTCGATAATAGCCTGCTGACCCTTAATACTTAAAAAAATAGGTTAATTAACTTTAGGAAGCCCTACGCAAATAAACCAACGCAGGCCTTTACAATCAAAGCCCATTATTCTCGTTGTACCAGTGGTAATACGCACTCCACTTGTAACTTCTTGATGCAATCATGCACTCACAAGCACTTAGGAGATGTCATGGATGAAAACTTGAAATGGGCACTGCACAAAATAAGCAAAAGTATACGCAAACTTATTCACAAATTTTAAAACTTAATGGAACTGGCTGGTCCGAAGCTTATCATCAATATTTACTTCGCCCTCTGCCGTTTATAGTTTTAACCGACTTCAAAATTCAGGTTACTCAATTCATTAATATTAATGAATGATAATTCATTATTTATTAATACAAAAATCATATATACGGTCATATGTTTTTTTTTCACTGATATGCAAGACAAAATATAATATCTCTATAGTTTTGAATCTAGATAACGCAAAAGTTGAGCCCAAATCTCTAATCGGCTAAATTAATTCTATGAATACTGATAGAGATTGTTAGTAAATTTGGTCTAAAAATGAACATTTCCCGCAGTGAAGTGACAATAAAGCGATAGTAGAGAAATAATTTGCCACATAAGAAACGATTTCTGCGATTGTATAGCAAATTCAGTTATTGTGCCTTATGTTCCAAACTCCGTGTGAAATTAAATTCGATAGATATATCAAACATTGGCATTGGTAACACATTCGATGACTATTCAGTGATCGGCATTAATTTTGTTTTTACTACATACATTAGGTACTATAGATAGTGCCAGTCATTCTTCATATTATGTAATTTTATTTTTCTCGATAAGCAATCATTACGGATTCATACTCATGACTGATGGGAGCCTTAATGAGCCTGAACCGAGCGAACTTTTTATGGCAGTAAATTATGATTAAATTTCCATATGCTTTCAGTATATTTTACGATGTAAGCCAAATTTACCCAAACATCAAAACTTGATCTTAAAATCAGATTCATTTGTATGTTTGTTTGCTTATAATATTTAACAAATGTTTTCAAATGTAAGATCGAGTTATAATGTTTCAGTAAAAAAAAAATCATTTCAGCGCTCTTTGAAAGTCCTCCAGCTTGATTAACCCATGACCTACGAAAGATGGTTAGCGTATTCTTCATCAGCCTTTTTTCGTGACGTGAATGCCCAGGAGAGGTAGTGTTATATTTGAACTCACCGTCTTAAGAAAGGCCAACGTCAAGCCATGGGGTTGTTTGTGATATAAGTATTGGATATCATTTTCCTGCTTTAATATTGACATTTCTACCATTCACTATAAAAGGTGAAGATTTCTAGATTATGATGAAGGTCGAGTATTTATTATATTTTTCATAATCATAGTCTTACATCAACATTTACTTATTTCATTGTAAGTTTCATGCGTTGATGGGTTATTAGTGTAGACTGATATGATCTTTCTTATCTGGAGGATGCAGGTTCAAATCCAGGCACGTACCATTGTCTTTTCGAAATATGCAAATTATATGTATGTTTTAAGGGCTTTCACGGTAAAGGAAAATATCGTGATGTAACCTGCGCACATCTGCGAAGAGATTACTGTAATGTGCTGGGTTGAATGGAACGTGATAATAAATACCGTATCCAAATAAATCATAGTTGACGTATAATGCTATGTTTAGAAAGAAAAAAGTATTTTAAATATTTATTAATAGAGTTCTGTTTTGTTACCAGAGTGAAACAATTATTTATCTAGACATTCGCAAACTTTATGTAAAACACAAGAGATTTCAAATGTATAAATTTGACAAACATTTTCTTCTCGGTGCGTGACAATTTGTTTTTATCATTTCAGTAACTGATCAGATCGGAAATAAAATCCAACAACTTATGAAACTATTTTCATAATCATGGCAAACACCTTTTTTAGAACCGTTTTGCGTCCCGAGACACTAGAACCGTTTTTCGTCTCGATCCCAACCTGTTCCGACTTAAGCAGATCTGTTTTATTCTGAAACAGTCATCGTCGCTGGAGGAGTCGACCTCGTGTTGTAGAACGTGTAGCCAAATCTTTGATGATGAGTTCACCACGTTCGTCTCGTTCAACCTCTCGAGTTGCATCCTCCGTGCAAAACCATCTCGTCCGCGAAACAACCTCGTTGGTGAAATAACCTCGTCCGCAAAATGACATCATCCATGCATCAAATTAAATATCGCGAAAAGAACCGTTTCCGTTAATCCGAAAAAAAGGTTATCTTGGCGTCGAAAAATTCTACGACTCACGACTAAACTAATGAAGGCATATCATGTTACGCGTATAAACAATAAATTGACGCTATACGGGTTCTATATGAAGGTGAAGTAGACAAAATTGACTCTCGAAAATTTAGTTTGGTGTGGCGGATTAACTTTTGCCGGCCTCGCTCACCCGCCTAAGTAAAGAGTCCTTTAATAATGAGGAGGCTCTTAGTGTTGCCATCCTTTTGTATTATTCACATATGTGGCGAGGCTGGGTTCAGCAAAATATTAAGTAGGATTAGTAATTCTAGCTTTGCGTTAAACTTACAGTACAAAACAGACTACGAACACACCGCGTTCCCCTGCCGTTATTTGCCGAGGTCTTGTTGTTATACCTCGTAAGGCTTAAATGTAACGTGTATTATGCAGAATATGCGTATTAATTTACATACAGTATTAAGGGTTATTGTAATGTTCTATTTATGGCCTTCAAAAACAATTTTTATTCATGGAGGATTCCGAACTCTATTTCTAATTAACAGAACTCTGGCAAGAAGTAGTGTTTATTTATCGACTCTCGCAGGCTGAACATATTTTGCCTAAACTTCTCTATTATAAATTATTAAATGTAGAATTCCAGTCAAATGTATTTTGATTTTTGTTTTATTAATTTATTCATTTGTTTGAAAAAAAACAATTTTAATAAGTACTAAAAACGATTACAAACTTGCAGTCCTAAATCTTAAACTAAGCATAGTAGAAAAATCATTTGATAGAAGAGGCGGTTCTTTAGTAAAATATCATAAAATCTTGCCGAATTGCCGTTTCGCCAGTTTAAATTAAAGATCTAAAAAATCCTCATGGAGAAAGGTTACTATACATTATAGATGAATATTTATCGGATAAAGATGTGTATTTGCACATGATGTTCCAGTTACAACGTCTTTGTAGTAAATTAAAATAAAATTACGTGTAGATAAATAACAAAACTCTGTTACCAATGATTTCAAAAGTTTAAAAGAGTAACCATCGAGTTTCTTGCCGGGTCTTCTCGAAGATACTGTTTATTACAAACCAGTGGTAGAGTCATAAAAATATAATAATATTAATTGACGATTCAAAAGTATCTGTAAAAAAAATATTTAAATACCCTAATTCAGTTTTAAGTTTGAGTTGAGTTAAATAAAAATAACATCTAATACATTGCAAAGGGGGGGGGTAGCTCAATGGTGTGGACTGTTGCCCTCCTACCGGAAGAGCTGAAGTTCAAATCCCGCCACGTACTAATGTGTTTTCAAATTTTCGAAATTATATGGACGTTATCCGATGCTCTAACGGTGAAACGGTAAAAGGTCAATCTCAAGCATAACATCCAATTCTACAAAAAGAAATTAAATCCAACCAAAAACATCCTGTAAAAAACTAGCCAAGACTCAATAGAGCTGCTTGATTATCTCTAAAAAGTAATGAAATCAAGAAAAAGACGTGCTAAGTGTAAGGTTCCTTACTGCGATTACTTATTATTATGGTTAATGTTGTGTGACTTGGCCGTTGAACATTCTTATACAATCGAGTGGTTATTGAATCATCGTTTTCCAAGTACCAAATTTTTGTCGTCAATTGGTAGCAGTTCTGGCGACAGATTGGTGCAAAGGTGTCATGGAGCACCTGGTATTCTATCCTTGTATACGCCGTGTGGGGACGGCAGAAATAAAATACATGTGTCCCCACCCCTACTCTTCCCGAGGGTGTCGTAGGAGCCGACTAATGGATCTTATATCGGATGGTGGGCAGCAGCGCCATCCTGCGTACTGGTTCACACTGCGGTCACCAACCCGTTTGCCCAGCGTGGTGACTGCGGGCATTTACCCCTCAATAACTGACCCATACTGGGGTTGTCTGAAGTCCGAAGAGAGGGGGGAGGACACGATGACCCTTGATTCCGGACACTTGCTCTACTTCCGAGAAGGTGATAGGGTTTCCCAAGGTGGTGTTGGTTTTCTCGTTCACAAGTCCCTTGTCAGCAATGTTGTGGAAATAAGTAGTGTGTCGAACCGGGTAGCATACCTTGTACTTAAACTCACCGACAGGTACTCCCTGAAGGTGGTACGGGTATATGCGCCGACCTCGTCACACTCTGACGAAGAGGTCGAAGCCATGTATGAGGATATCTCCAGAGCCATACATGGCACAACTTCGACCTTCTACAATGTTGTTATGGGGGACTTCAACGCTGAAGTGGGAGTACAAGAACGCAGCGAATCAAAAATTGGACTTCATGGATTAGGGCGCAGGAATCACAGGGGGCAGATGCTGGTCAACTTCCTCGAAATGGAGGGGCTCTTCTTGACGAATTCTTTCTTGAAGAAGAAGCTTCAGAGAAGATGGAACTTGCAGAGCCCGAACACTGTGACAAGGAACGAGATAGATTTTATTATGGCGGATAAGAGACATATATTTAAAGATGTCTCAGTGGTCAACAGGTTTAGAACCGGCAGTGATCACCGACTTGTCCGAGGCACTTTAAATATATGTTTTCAGACCGAAAGGTCTCGCTTAATAGAATCTACTCTCAGACCTAAGCCGCTCCAAATACACTATGGGTCCGAACAGTTTCAATTGGAACTTCAAAATCGATTCGACTCGCTGGAAACCACTGACGACGTGGACGAGATAACCGACAACGTGGTGAAGACGGTATGTAACTGGGTCGCAGGCATTTCCCGCCGATGAAACGAGCGAAGTCGTCCAAACTTTTTCCCGAAACCCTGGATTTGATGAGGCTGCGACGCGAGATGCCATCTGCTGCTGTTGCTTCGTCGGAATATCAGGCTCTCTCCATGCAGATACGAAAACTCGTTCGCAGGGAGCTCCGTTGTTTCAATACAAGGTTCATTAAGGACTTTATTGAGCGCAACAGGGGTCCCAAAGTTTTCCAAACACCACTTGGGAGGAGCCATCAGGTGAAGCTTAAGACAGCAGATGGGCAATTACTCACAACTCGCCCACAGATCCTGGAAGAGGTTGAGAAATTCTATGGACGACTGTATTTATCGAGCGCTCATCAGCCACAGACCGAGGACACCGAAGATATCCCGGATATTGACGTTAGCGAGATTAGTGCAGCACTGGAGCAACTTAGAAATGAGAAGGCCCCGGGTGATGACGGTATTACGACAGAGCTCCTAAAAGCCAGTGGACAACCCGTCCTTAGGGCATTAGTTGAGCTCTTTATTGCCATCATCCACCAGGGAACTACACCGGGTTCGTGGTCCAGAAGCGTCGTCGTCTTGTTCTTCAAGAAGGGTGATAAAACTCTCTTGAAAAATTATAGACCGATAGCGCTTCTGACCCACGTCTATAAGTTGTTTTCCAGAGTTGTTGCGAACCGTCTCGCCATAAGCCTTCGACTCCATCGAACCTGGGCTCTTCTGGAGGCTCTGCAGCGATGCGGTATCGACTGGCGATACATCGAGGTGATGAAGTGTCTCTCCAACGCAGCGACGATGACCGTTCAGATCCAAGACCAGCGGACAAGACCCATCCAATTGCGTCGTGGTGTGAGACAGGGGGATGTTATATCCCCGAAACTGTTTACAAACGCATTGGAGGTTGTTTCAAGTCCCTGGACTGGTCTGAACGAGGCGTCAACGTCAATGGAGAGTATATTTCTCATCTGCGCTTTGCTGACGATATCGTCATCGTTGCAGAGTCATCGGAAGAGCTTGCTGAGATGTTGAATAGCCTTAATGAATCCTCCCGACGAGTTGGGCCGGGCATGAATTTGGACAAGACGAAAGTCATGTTCAATGACCATGTCATGCCACAACCGATATGCGTCGATGGCATCCTTCTTGAAGTTGTGCAAGAATACGTTTACTTGGGCCAAACGATCCAACTTAGCCGGCACAATTTCGAGAGTGAAGCTAGTAGGAGGATTCAGCTGGGCTGGGCGGCATTCGGCAAGTTACGTCAGGTCTTCACGTCGACGATTCCGCAATGCTTAAAGACAAAGTCTTTGAGCAATGCGTCCTACCCGTACTTACATACGCAGCTGAGATATGGACACTGACTGCGGGATTGTTCACAAGTTCAAAGTCACATAACGCGCAATGGAGCGAGCTATGCTCGGGTCTCTCTTAGGATAAGATCAGAAATGATTTAATACGTAAGTGAACTAAATTTACCGACATAGCCTGCCGGATCAGCAAGATGTCGCAGAACCGATGGCCGTTGGAGCAGACGAGTTCTGGAGTGGAGACCGCGTCTCGGCAAGCGTAGGACACCCTTCTGGCCGATGGGCCGACGACTTGCGAAAGGTCGCTGGTGGAGGCTGGATGAGGAAAGCGGAGGACCAGGATATCTGGCGCAAATGGGGGAGACTATGTCCAGCAGTGGACTGCGATAGGTTGAATAGGATACTCTTACGTCTTTGTCTTGATTTTATTACATTATAGACTCAGCTAGTTTTTTACAGATATTTTGGTGGATAAGTGTAACACAATATTGTTCTTTTAAAAATTGAATATTTTTTTATTTTAAATAATTATTGCGAAGGTGCCTTCCATATAGTATCTCAAATATGAACCTAAAAGAGATACCTCTTTTAAATTTACTTAGACTCATATGCTATCCTACGTAAATCATTTTGGATCCTCCTCGTAGTCTGATGCCGACAGAAATGAGGGAATAAGTCTTGTGCAACTTTGTCCAAACTTTGTCTTGACACTGAATACTTGAAGTTAGTTAGGTACTATCACCAGTATCACCAAGCCAGAAATTACACTGTCATCAGAGTTTAATTAAATTCATTATAGGAATATCATTTATCACAGCTAAGTATTGAGGCCTTAGGCGTCCACGCGGGCCCAGTGCGGATTGGACGACTTCACGTCACACCTTTGAATCTCTTCACAGGCGTGCGCAGGTTTTCCGATGTTTTCCTTCACCGTAAGAGCGTCGAATAACATACATATTATTTCGAAAAGTCGAATACACATTGGCGCGTGGCGAGATTTTTAACTGCGCCCTCCCAATCGGAAGGTGTCAGTCCTGAGCCTGTCCACCATTGAGCCACCGACGCTCATTTAACCTAATATCACTACTTACTATAAAAGTTTTAAAACTTGCTTTTTATTTATACAATACTGGTCCTAAGCATTAAAGACATTACTTCTCCAGTCATTCTGGAGTCCCATCAAATTACTTCACAGCTCGCCTCAAGTGTAGCAGCAGTATTTATTTGTATCCGTCTCGGATGGCTCGAGTATTAACGCTCACTTAAGTTTTGTATAATACTCGCCTCGAATATACTGACCCTTAGTCTGAGTAGCTACTAGCTAGGTAACGAAATTGAATTGGAATAATCCCCAGTATTCATCCGACGTTAGATAGCTGGAAGTCTGAACGGTTTAAGGTTCAAAATCGCATAACATGTTATTTTAAACAAAAGAGACGACACTGAAGATAACCGCGTTGACAAGTGTGAACATTGAACGCTTTTGTTGAGAAATTATACATGATCATAATTTCATAATACAAAATAGTTGAACGTTTGTACACACTATATCCAGCTTACTGTTTATCTGTATAATATAAATAATGAATTAAAGGCATAATTACTATTATTAAACCTCCCCCCAAGGGCACGAGCCTACCTTATATGGTGTATACGCCTTAGTCGTCCACGCGGGCCTAGTGCAGATTGGCTGACCTTATGCACAACCTTTAAATTTCTTCGTAGGCTTTAGCTGGTTTCCTCACGATGTTTTCCTCCACCGTAAGAGCGTCGGATAAACGTACATATAATTTCGAAAATTCGTAAATACATTGGGACGTACACGGGATTTGATCCTGCACCTCAAGATCGAAAGACAATAGTCACACTAATGAGCTACTACCGAAGCTCTAAAGGCATAACCATTTCATAATATTGGAGAACGTTTGATAATAATAAATTGGAATCAGTTCGAACAAATAACTAGACTGGTTGCCATTTTTTCAGTTCTTTGAGACGATCTTATGAAAAATACTTAAATATTGAGAAATATATTATACCTATATATTGAAACCTCGTAACACATTTGAACCAAACATGGAGTATTTAAATACAATTCATAATACTGAATTCAGGACTCTAAGACGTTTAGTAACCCTTTAGAAACCTATGGTTAATATGCAACCTCATTTCTTACAAGTCATGTCATATGTAACAGAATATTATTAATTGATTGTATTTTGTTCTCTTCTCTTTCACTATTGTAAATGGCAGACGTGTTTTCTTCTTTTAATATATTATTTTATTTTACCAAGAGTTGTTTCGCTGTATAAGTCGAGTATTCTATATCTCCACATATTTTCTATACCATGTTTTCCAATAAAAACTTGGGTTTCGTGCGAAACATCTCTTTTGTATTGCTTTACTTACGTTCGTTGAAGTAAATGCTACGTCTAGATCTTTTAAGCATATTAATGTTTATTTCTTATTTAAGGGAAACATTTTCAGAACACATATCGACGGTGAAGTGCCAATACCTTCTGACTAACATTTTTGTGAAATTACCTTTTTATAACTTTGAGTATAAAAGTACCTACTATTCGCATATTTTAGAAAAGTTCTGCAGCGAAATTCCGTTTGGATCATTCTGAAATTGAAATATGGAAAGACCATAGTTCACAAATGCCGTACACATAATTATTATTAGCTTGTTATATTCATCGGTTTTCTGTATAAACTGCCAAATAGTATGGATGTGGTTCACGGTACAGTAGCCTTAAAAAAACCCAGCTTGATTTTATTGGATTATTTTTTTAATTACATTGTATTATTTTAATTTCATTTTCTTACTAACTCGTTTCTGTTTATTTGTTTTTAGTTTGATTATTTCATATCGAATCACGTCTTGTTACTTTTCAATTATATCTTTTAATTGTTTTTTAAATTAGTCCTTAAAATATTTTTTATTATTATTTACGAACTCAACGTTGTAATATGAATAAATAAAATCTTCATTAAAAGCAATGGTTTTATTTCATTCATTTCATCACTTTCTATCTACCAAAACATTTTAACCTAGGCAAAACAAGTGCAGAGCAAGCAACTCCTATCTAACTGTAATATAATAAGATTTCAATGGTAATAAAACGCAATAAATAACGATCTTAAACATACCCTCTTGAGTAATACTTGCGACTTAGTTTTATTTTCACAAAAAAACGTCTTGAAACGTCACGAAACGTCTTGTTCAGTTTGTGTAAAATTTGCTTTGTGCCCGTTAGAAGTTATTGGCACTTCACCGTTGATATGAATGAGAAGGTATACAGCCTCTTCATATACCATTTACCTATTAAAGTAAAAGAATTCAACGACTGAGAGTTTCCAAACCAAAACCCATCATGGTTCGCCATATCATCGTGGGTTACGAGCCAGTATTGTCCGTGCGGAATACCATCATAAGTTAGTAACCGGGAGCAACGCCTTAACGTGCCTTCGGGAGCACGAAGAAACGGAAATCTAAATACTATTTTTCGACCACCCGTCCCATGAACGGCAGTAAAAAAGTTGCTTGCACGAAGCCTATAAATATAGCAAGGTGAGCTTTTATTTAGAATTTAAATAATGTTTGAATGTTTCCTCTAACGTTATTTATCATAAATGCTATTATGAAAGAAGAAATGCTTTATAAATTTCAACTTTAACTTAAATATTAATAGAATTCTGCAACAAGGCAATTCCCTTGCTAACCATTACGGCCGGGATAGCCCTACTATCTCATGGGTATGTCTGCTAGCCTTCCAACGGGTTGGGCTTTCGGTGAATCCACACAAAATGTTATTTCACCGCTTGAATTATATGTAAGTTGCGCAGACGGGCAACGAATACTTTCTGTAGAAAGTAAAAAAGAAAATGTCAAAATAGTGTCATGATTGATTTGCACAGGTGTTTTATTTTTGTGTATGAGTTGTGAAGTTATACTGTCACATTGTCCTTTTATTAAATAAAAATAATTTTTCCCAAAAATGGTATTTTATTTTTATGGCGTAAACCGTCATGACTTTTCTGATTCATCTCTGTTCACAATCGAAAACAATGGTCTTTTTTTATTTCATTTTGCTTTACCATTAAGAGTAACTATACGTGCGTAGTAAAAATCTGGGGCACTCTCCCGAAATAAAGTACCTCTTAGTAGAAGTCAGGCAATAAATGCTGTGTAAATATGTTTCAACAGCGTTATAAATAGGTACTGTATGTTGCTTCTGAAAGCCTATGTTGATCAATGATGGATTGATCATGACTATCCGGACTCAAGGACAACAATTCATAAAAAACCTTGTGATAAAACAGGGACACGATATCAGGTGCGATCAACAAAAGCCTCTTTAATATGTTACAGTGGACTGTAATAGATCAAACCC